>VDFB02184024.1:0-14383 GCA_007258455.2 Sequoia sempervirens
TGATTTTAACATTGATGATATCATCAATTCACCACCTCAGCCACAACCAGATCCGCCTCCCTCCCCCCCTACACCTCCACCTCCACCTCCCCCTCCGCCTCCACCTCCCCCTCCCCCTCCACCTCCACATAATATGCCACATCTAGCACCTATCGCATCTAACGAGGCTCGCTTGAGAGCACAGATAAATGATCAAGTTGCATCCTTACAAAATCAAATCAATGCTATGCAAAGTCAAGCATTGATTCCTCCACAAGTGAGATGTTTTGTATCTGCAATGCAAAACATTGTTGATTCCATCAGGATGATCGATTCTGATCTTGATAGGCATCAACAAGACAGAGAACAAATGAGACAATTTTATTCTGATGGTCTCTCTTACAAACAAATATTAGACCTTAAAATAATGAAAGCCCATCTAGCCCCCTACTTTCTTGACCCCGTTACTCGACAACCCATTCCACCCAACAAATCTAGAATATCCATGTGGTGGTGCATACATCCATGGATAGTGCACATTTTGGGATTGATGGTATATGGTTTGATAGTCCCATGCTAATTGGGAGTGCCGGTATTTTTTTGAGAAAACGTATGTAGAGTTTGTTTGGGCAAAAGCGATTATTTTGATTTTAGATCATTCCGGTGTGTTGGTGGCATGCACAAATATTAGGGCAGGGTTGATCGATTACAGTGCATGCACAACCCCTTGTTGTTGCTCCTAGTCCTCCCATTCCTGCACTTGTACATCATCAAGCTCTGGTCTCAACATTAGGTTCCCTTAGTACACTCACAGGAGACCTTGATCAGCACGCTTCTGCGATAGCGAGTGGGGAGCATAGAGATGATCATGATGATGATGATGGAGGAGTTTTTTATGGAGTTGGTCTGAGTACCGCTCCAGGAGTGTCGAGGCTCGTCCCCCATATATGTACTAGTTGTCATCAAGTATGCTATGGACCTGATCAGGCCACACTTAGTTCAGGTGGACGGGGAGATTCTGGTGGTTCATCTGGTCGCATCAGTTCATTTGTAGAGTTTCTCATAGCAGAACATCACCCTAAGGACACTACGACACAAGTATAAATATGCATCTAGATGTACATTCCTTTTATAAGAATTTTGATGGTTGTATATATCAAATAAAAGTTTGCAATACATTTTAACAATCAAATTGTTTGGTGTACAGATGACACTAACGATGCAAGGGCAATCATCTGTTCCATGAGTACATACATCGACACCACTCATACTCGGCAACCCTTATGGGGTATTTTGATTTCAATTTTTAAAATTATATATGAAATCATAAATTATTTAACTTGAGTTTTAAATTTATAATTGAATCACATATATGTTTCAAATATTTATGTTGGTTTAGGTAGTCGATAGGCATCCGCGTCGATTCCTCTGAGGATTGTCAAGCACTCCTCCACTATCTGACATCATAGATCAGGGGTAGGTACATTCATATTATAAATTTGTTTAAAGTTTACATTAGTATAGTTACAATTTTATGAGTTTTGAATTCACTAGATATATGAAACGCATGTATGTACACTTGTAAATATTATAAGCATTAAATGTCCACCATGTACATGTGTCTAGTTGATACCACAATAGAATGAGTGGGAAAACATTGGATGCTCTTGGAAGTTACTTTCGTGGGCCGATTTCCGGTTGTTTACAAAACTTTCTACAAATATTAAAGAGCTTGATATATATATATATATATATATATATATATATATATATATATATCTATATATATATATATATATATAAACCTAGTCAATTACTTTTGTCTTTATTACGATCTTATTAGGACTTTGTTAGTTACAGCTTTCAATATGGCTTGAACATGAATTCTATAAAGGACATGTAGAAGCGGGTTTGGATCCAAATGGTAATTTAATTTTTTATTATATAAAGTCAATTATAAAGTTTTTAAAATTGAATATATACATAATATGTAATTTTTTACATGTTTTTCTTTTTTATAGCATGAGACACATCTTGGTTGAGCGTATGGAGGATAGGTCACGGAGGAAGAGCCCTGAGTGCACAACCTCGAATCTGATTTTACAATTAAAATATGATGAAATTATAAATTAAATTGAATTAAAAAAATTTAATTGTAGAGTTGTACATCTAATTTCAAATTTCTTTGTCTTGTTTATGTAGATTGATTTAGAGAATTTAGAGGTTGCTTCAGGTGCACCAGAGCATCCAGACGTAGATATGATGGTAATTTAATTTTATAATGGATTATAAATTAAATTGTCCTTAAATCATTTTTTATTGTCTTACATCTAATTTCATCTTTCTATTATACAAAATGTTTCAGGTCATCCACATAGTCCGCATGGTGTGAAGAGGTCTCTTGATTATAGAGACAATACATGACCTAGAAACATGTGATTTTATGTGTTATATTTGTTTATTTCATGGACTATATTTCTTGTTTAGCATGTACTCTGTTGGACTTTATTTCATGCACTTAATATATTGGTTTCATGCACTTAATATATTTACATAAATTATGGAATTTATTATTGTTTGAAATTTTAATTTACACATGTACATTTATGCATTTATGTTCATAGTCAAGACATTAATATAGGACATTAATGTGAAATTTAGTGATCTTGTACATGGATTAATATAGGACATTTTGATATTTATACTTTGCAAATTTAGTGATTTCATACATGATATACATGATATGTACATTCAATAAATAGCGATAATTACTCAATCAACCTTATTCAATTCCGTCAATCAATAATGGATCAATAGATCATAATTAACAAACAAAAGCAATCATTTATATGCAGGAGAAAGGATAAAATTTTAAAATAAACAATACATAGAGAATTAGAGAATAAAAGCATTAATAAATACTATAAATAATAGTTCATCTAACATAGTTAATAAGTTGTCAAAACAAATAATGACATCTTAAGAGTGTCTAAAGGAGTCATAATAGAACATCTTAAGGGGATGTCTTAAGGGGTTATATCGTCTTAAGGGGATGTCTAAAGAGGTCATAATATAACATGTTAGTGGGGATGTCTTAAAGGGGTCTTAAGGGGATGTCTAAAGGGGTCATAATAGAGCGATGTTAATTAAGGGGATGTCTTAAAGGGGTCTTAAGGGATGTCTAAAGGGGTCATAATAGAGCGTGTTAATTAAAGGGATGTCTTAAGGGGTCTTAGGGGATGTCTAAAGGGTCATAATAGAGCGTGTTAATTAAGGGGATGTCTTAAGGGGTCTTAAGGGGATGTCTAAAGGGGTCATAATAGAACGTGTTAATTAAGGGGATGTCTTAAGGGGTCTTAAGGGGATGTATAAAGGGGTCATAATAGAACGTGTTAACTAAGGGGATGTCTAAAGGGGTCATAATAGAACATGTTAATTAAGGGGATGTCTTAAGGGGATGTCTAAAAGGGTCATAATAGAACATCTTAAGGGGATGTCTTAAGGGGTCATAATACGCCTAAATGGGATGTCTTAAGGTCTTAAGGGGGTGTCTTAAGGGGATGCATTAAGGGTTCATAATACGTCTTAAGGATATAATTGATTTAACAATAATGTATGCATGATATTTAGTGATTATACACATAAACATAAAGTTTCAAAGTAGGAAAACATGCACATTTAAGAAACAAAATATATAGAATATTGATTTGATACATAGAAGTACATAGAGTATGTTTAATTTTGTAAGTATGTATGTTTGTATACATGTTTAATTTTTTTATATACATGTTTGTAGGTTGAATCCAGGCACCCTCTCCTTTTTGTTTCAAAGTATGAGATCAATGCAATGATGACTTTAGGATACAAAAAATGACAATAAATCAATTTTAAAAATTAATGTCCAAGCAATATCAATATGTAATCAAAACATGTATTTAAATATAATTTAACTAATAATTACCTATTTTTACCAAGTATTCCATGTTGTCTAGGTTGAATCTGCATGGACTAGATCCTTTTGTGATTATGCCTTAAGTATCTATAAGAGGATAATTTAAATCAATTTCAACTAATAACACACTTGATAGCATTCGAGAAACATGTATTTAATGTATTAAAGGAAAAAAATAAAAATAAAACTATATTTACCTTTATTTACTTATTCCATTGTACCATCTACATCCTCTCTTTTTTGCAATGCATCTATGATTGCCTCATGCTATTCCATAGAAATTGACCATAGCAATTTTTTTGAAGGTCTTCCTCGATACCGCTCTAGTTTTATATTTGTTGCCACCACCAAATGTGAATAATGCATAATCTTTTTATGTGTTTCATAGTCTTCGAATGCAGGTAGACCATTCTTTCTTCTCAAGTATTTTTGTAACCAAGTGCCAACAACCACCACCGATCCTATTGGAAAACATGTTCAAAAACCATCATCAAATAACTTCTCAAAATTTTCTTAAAGGGATCAAAGACTTGTTCTAAAAAATTGCTTAAGGGGATCTAAAACTTGTTATCAAAATTTGCTTAAGGAGGTGTCTTAAGGGGATCACCGTACCTATTGGATAATGAAAGCCATCGTCATCTTCTCAAGGTGTTATCAACTTATGTTTAGTTTCCACACAACGAGCCAACCAATATTATGTTTGCTCTTCATTCCCCTCAGGTGCAATAACAGCATCCACATGTCCTGCCAACAAAATTCGATTTAATAACTTGTGCATATCCATATAAATAATTTAGTATTAAAAAATAACTTAATAAAGTGAAATAAAATGAAATAAATTGAATTAAAATTACCTTCTTGTACAAGGTCTGAAACACGGTCATAATCTTCAGATGCAAACAATTGATCATTTTATTCAATAGTTCTTTCATATTGATTATGTGCTTCTGCAGGTGTCAACGATCTTTGCTCCCACTGTTCAACCCATTATGTATTTTCGCAAGCTTCCCAATCTCCTGAGATACAAAAATGGCAAAAACATGCAAGCTCCCTTGTCCAAATAGTCCATGTGTTTGTTGTCGCCTCCTAAATGAATGCCATTTAGTAGATCCACTAATTGTCTCACCCAGTCGACTCCTAGATACAATGTTCTCTTCTTCCACCAACCAAAGAATCGATGAACTATAGAGTAATCACTTTCGAACGGTGCAGATAATCTTCTATTACACCAATCCACAATCTCATGTGCATTTTTTTTAAAATTTTCTTGAATCCTCAAATTTTAATTGTTCTCTAGCAAGAATTCTTTTGACACATGCACCAGCTCCATCATGTTCTCCTTTACCATGCCTAGCTTCAAAAAAACTCCATATATGTTGGACATTAAGTTCCTTGTGAACCCTACTTAACGAATAGAACATTCTAGCATTTTTGAACTACCCCGTACAATTATATGACCATATGAGGTGTTCTTTCATATGGATTCCTCTTTCTCTAAAATTTCTATAAAATATACTAAAACAATATTGAACAAACTCTGATGAGTGTAACAGATTGTCACTCAAATAAAAATGATACTCCCTCAAAACTTTTATATCATCCTCAGTGCTATCATCTGCATGTCTATAAACAATATGGACAAACATAGCTACTTGCACTGAATTATAATATTGAGATTGAATTTCCTCTTGCGGAGCAAGAGTATAATTCTCCGCAAAATCAACCACTGAAAGTATAGTACCAATTAGATAATGTTTTTGCATCGCGCCAAAGGTGGCCCATCAAACCATCGAGCATGTTCAGAGTGCATGACATATTTTGGTACAATTTTATTGATAAATTCACTCATAAATGCATGGACACTAACTTTTTCTATAACTAAATCACAACACTTTCCTATTTTTCCACCTTTTAAAGAATAGTGAACATTCCTAAATCTTTTGACATCTACTAATTGTTGTCCAAAATCATGATCAACACTTTCATGCAAACAAATTCTTAAAAATGAAAGATTTCCACAGTTAATGCATTGTCGAGAAATACAAGAACTTAAATAAAATAATTTATCATTAGATTTTTCACAAAACAAACCTAAAATAAACTCTCTTATTGCTTCAGGTGGCATATCAATACCATACTCTTGTATAACAATCATGTGTTGGTATTACCTTGAGTTACAGCGTATATATCCGAAAAACATCGCAAAATAGCGAAATTGAACATGTATTTACAACAACAAGATATTAGATTTGCTTATTAATTTTTTACATACCGGGGTTTACATTTTCAAAAGACCTTTGACTTATTTTAATATTACCGAGGTAACACTAAATCACCACAAAATTTTCTATAAAATTCATTTTGTGTTGTATCTAATAGGTGTTTTGGGTAAGGATTGCGAGCTTTGGACCCCACCCTTAATTTTAAAACATCTCTAGCATTAGATGAAACCCTAGTATTATCATGCCAATATTTTTTGATCAGAGATTTAATTTCAACATTCAATTTCATATCAGACCTCGGGAGTCAACCACTAAAACTCCAACATTGGTTGATAGGATCATTTTCTATGCTTTTCTCTTCTTTTTTGCCACTCTTAGCGGTAATGTTTTGGGATGCATTTTTAAAACTTCACTAATATTGCTTACCATTGTCTTTTATTCAAAGTTGTTTTATTAACTATAGTAGTAGTTATAGCTCTTCTTGCTGCGTTTTTATCTTTAGATCGACTATTTTTCCCAATAGATTGAATGGCATTAGCAATAGTAGATATAACATGTTTTAATGATTGATCTTTTCTTTTTGGTTTAACATAATCCTAACCTTTTCATTACTTTCCTCATTTTTTGCATTCTCATCAATTGCATCATTAGTTGACATTGAAATGCAATTTTTTTACGATAAAAGAATTTGGTGTATATTCTATTCGCATGTGTTCTTATTTGCCTCCAAGAAATTTGACTAGAAAGATTATCGAAAACACCACTTCCAATTTTAAAAAAAGTATTTTCATTAAATTCAACATCACATTCTAGATTTTCATCTTCATTTTCATCTCCATCTTCATTTTCATTTACATTTTCATCGTCATTTTCATCAACAAAACGGTTTTCATTTTCATTTTCATTTTCATTTTCATCAACAAAACGGTTTTCATTTTCATCAACAAAACGGTTTTCATTTTCATTTTCATCAACAAAATAGTTCTCATTTTCATTTTAATTTTTATTTTCATTTTCATCAATAAAACGGTTTTCATTTTCATTTTCATCTTCATTTTCTTGAACAAAACAATTTTCATTTTCATCAACAAAATGGTTTTCATTTTCATTTTCATCTTCATTTTCATCAACAACAAAGCGGTTTCATTTTCATTTCATTTTCATCAAAATATGAGTTTTGTTTTCATTTTCAAGAAAATGATCATTTTGATTTTCATTTGCAACAAAAGATTTTTCTTTTTTGTTTACAACAAATTCTATAAAAGTTTCATCTCTTTGAATATAGTCAATGTCAACATCATTAAGTCTAGCATCTTGTAAAACTTCTACATACAAATTTACCATTTCACTAACATGTGTATTTGAAGATGTACCTGGATTTGTGCATATTGAAATATTCTCCATAGCATTCAAAGAGGGATTTGAAGACATAGTAGGACTTGTTTGTATAATCATATTCTTCTCCAAATTGACTCCTTGCAAATTACCTTCATCTACAACCATGGTATCCTCAATGTTTTCATCTTCAATAGTTGTTGAATTGGTTGCTCCACCATCATTCATTGATTTCATTCTTATTCTTCTTTCTCTTTGTCTTTGTATCTCTTTTTCTCTATTTGCTTCAACTTCTTGAGGAGTCAATGTCTTTCTTCTCTTATTACGAGCTTTATCTCCCATAATTATAAAATTCTCAAGCACAAATGAATGTTAATTTAGTGAAATACTTCAAAATATTCAATCCAAATTGGAAGTTGAATACCTATTAGGACAAAATTCTTCCTCTTGTGTTCCTCAAAACAAGAAGAAACTACCATAATTCCACTTTAAAAATTGTTTTCTTCAAGCTTACTTTGAAAAATTCAATCCATATTGCAAATTGAAACCTTTTTTTCCTCCAAACAAGCACAAAAATAACACAATTTCACTTGAAAAATGGTTTAGATGATGCTCCATTTGATAAAATCAACCAAAAATCAAGTTCACCACCTGTAAATACAATAACTTATGAAAAATTATTCACTTTTAGTGCTCTCGGCCGTACATGTGAAGTTGGAGACTTCACAGTTACTCTCCACAGTGTATTTAAATAAAATAAACGGGATCCCGCTTACTATAATACGAGATCCCGATTATTAAATGGGATCTTGTTTATTAATAAACGAGATCCCATTTAATAATCGAGATCTCGTTCACGGGAATTGAATGTCAAAGCCGTTGTAAAGGCAATGGGATCCCGTTCCATTCACAACGGTCCGAATACTGCCGAATGAGGAACGGGATCCTGTTTTATAATCAGGATCCTATTTTTTAAAATTTGAATTTTGTTTTGCATTGTGGTCGACTTTTTGCCTAGGTTTTTGGTTCGGGAAAAGCGTTGGAAGTCCGAACCTAGGCCTTCAACCTGGTTTGACCTGCAAGTTGAAGGTCCTAACAATGTCAAAGAAAAATATCGACTTTGAACATATGGCAGACGACCTTTTTTGTAAATTTTTTTGACGAAATTAAAACCCATTTTAGATGAAACAATGCAGATTCTAAATATGTAATTTTTTTTGCAATTGAATTATTTTTTCTATTTTTCAATTAATTTCTAACAAAATTGGTCCATAAACTTTAAATATCAGATTTTTTTACTATTTAATAACTTTTGATCAACATTACATTTTGACAAATGGATTACACGAGGACAAACTTCAGACAATTCTTTTCAATTTGAAAAAAAAATTCAAAACATGATAAGTTTATGTCATCTTATGCATGTCGTGCATGACGATTTTTCAAAACGACAAATCTGCCTGATAAAAATTTAACAAAAAAAAAAATATTCAATAAAAATTACAAAAAATATCAAGAACAAGCCGGTGAGTCATAAAACTTTCCCAAAAGGATTTATAAAAATCGATAATTTAAGTCAAAATGGATGTAAGTACCGTGCATGGTATGGTAAAAAAAATGACTTTTAAATAGTGGTTTTATAAGAAGTATATTAAAACTCAATTTGTACAATCTGGGTATTGAAATAAATTATATTTGGAAACTAGACTCTGAGTACTACATTTTATGATTAGTGACCTTTTTTAAGATTTCATCTCTAAGTGCTTCAAACTTTAAGGTCAAATGTGATAAATTCTGAAAATCAGGGAAAACAGTTCCACTTTTTGGCCAAAAATTGGACTCAACTTCTTGCACACACACACACACCCATTCGTCTTTTACTTTGTAACTACATAACTGGAGGCAGGAGAATTTAGAGAATCCCCATTAATACCGCATCATCTTCTTCCTGAATCCTTATTAAGTTATTAACCCTACAAAATTAAAACCCTTATGACAATTAAATGAATGATTTTAGTTGTGCTCACTATCCTTATTTATGGGCCAAAACTGCCACCAAAAGTGCCACTACTAGCCTGGTCCCTTGTACAACTCACACGTGTCACGTGTGAGGTTGTGTATAGTTACTACTAAGTACTGACTAGTAATAATTATGATTTACGCAAGCCAAAAATCCAAATTAATCGGTACCTCAAGCTGGCTACATGCAAAGTTGCAAACTGCACCTCAAGCTGACAAGCTATCAATTGCTAAAATTGGCAGTGCCACACAAGCTGTCAATTGTCAAAATCACTGGATTATTGACATCATCATCTATGATTCTACAATACATCATGCAATTTTCAATATAAAGCTATCCAATCAATCACTTTGGCTATTCATATGGAATTAATTCGCGCCGCTGCCTAGTACCACAACCAAATTGAGAATTTCAATAGAATAAATGAAAGGTAGAGTACTTCGATGCATTGAAAAGAGAGAATTAAATGTCTCATTTTACCTTAATCATTATCAATGTCCTAATAAGTCACAATAAATTTCACTCACTTATGATTAGAACTATATGTTGATTTTTTGAAACCAATAATTAATAAAATCTCAACCATTGATTTTGAAACCAATAATTAATAAAATCTTTACCATTGATTTCACGAAAATCTAATGGTTCTAGTGTTCTTGAAGGTTCAGTTCGCAAGTCTAGTCTTCAGGATTTATACGGAATACATCTATAGCCATCCATAAAAAAATCATCAAACGGTCCCTCTTTTAAAACAAACATTATGCACATGCATAATTTCAAATGGGGACATCACTAGGTTGACGAGACTCGACCCTCATGATTAAAGAGTTAAGATTTAAGGCTTTATCATAAAATATTTTGGTCTAACTTAGGCAATATAAAATGGTAAACAAGAGCATCAATATTCAAATTGTAAAATATTTAACGGTTCTAGTGTAATTTCAGAGGTTTCAATTCACAAATCTAGTGCTTGAGAGATATACTTCCAGAATGCAACTACAACTATCCATCGAAAATTCATCAAATGGTCATGGTCCATAATGTTGCATGGTCACTGAAATTTGGAGCCTTAGAACCAAAGTCTGAAGTTTTGGAGTTTTTGAAACCTCTAAACCATCAACTACAAACTATAAAGATGACAAGGAAAGACTTGCAACTAAGGTTAGGAAAAGCACCAAAACCCCAAATTTGGTGAATTAAGATAGGAAAGGTGGCAACTAAAGTTAGGAAATGCACCGAAACCCTGACTTTGGTGAATTAATATAGGAAAGGTGGCAAGGATGGTGCATTTATGAAGTGAAGATCATAGGAAAATTTTAGCAAGTGGACATGACTAGAGGATCGATGGGTAATTAAGATCGGTATGTGAAGAGTTTGGAAAATTATTACCTCTTGGCCCTCGATTAGTGAAGTTAATAATAGAGTTTGGCGTGGAGAAGAAGGAACATAGAAAGTTTAAAAGAGTGGTGGTGGTGGTGATGTAGCTGCAATAGTTTTCAAATGGAGGCCAACTTCACTCTGCATTCGAGGAGGCAATTAAACCCGTTTTATGGTGAAGCTTCTGATAAAAGATTAATGGGTATGTTTTTATTCAGTGATGGGAGGTTGGTACAAAGTGTGTGGATGATTTTGGGAAATACTTTGGAAATCTGAGGCATAGATATAGAACTAACACATGGATATGCTCATGATTATAGCGTAGGGGTTTGGGCGTGGGGGGGAATCGACAAACCTGATTGAAGTGATGGAATGATGATTGTGCATAGAGATTTCTTAGAAGGATTAGAATCAATACTTGAATGGGCGGAGTTCCAGGTGAAGGTTTCGACATCCAGGAAGGCTTTGAAAATGTGGAACTAGAAGGGGCAGAAGGATGCATCCCTTTCGTGTGTTGGCCAGAGGATGAGATTAAAAATCAATGCAGGGAAGAAGCAAAGTTAGGCTAGGAAGCATTGAAGCTCTTTATAGAGTTGATGAAGGTGGAAGCACAGACAAAAGCAGAGGAAAAGTGTATGAAAGCAAAATGACAGAATGTGAGGAAGCGAAAGATGAATTAACGTAGTTTTTGCAGAATTTTTAATTTTTTGTAGGGTTTTTGTAGAATTAACACAAGACTAGTACTAAATTTTTGGCTTGTTGAAATATGTAAGGTAGATATAGATAGTTGTGGAATTGGTTTTAGTTGGGTAGGGTTACTTTTTCTATTACGAAGCATGTTAAGATGCTTTTTTGAAAAAACTGTTATAACTATAGGTGATTTTTGGATGGTTGATGAAAACAATGAGGCAAATAATCTTTATTTTCATGCATTTTTTTATTAGTTTGATATTATGTTTAAATCGCCAATGTTTTTTTCTTAATCATTTGAAAATAGGTTTAATTCGCCAATGAATTTTATTTTTTAGTTTGAAAAAAGTTTTAATTACCAACAAAATTATTTTTTCTAGTTTGAAAATAGGTTTAATTCACTAATCGAAATATTTTATTGGTTTGAAAATAGATTTTAATCGCCAATGGAAAAATTTTAGTGGTTTTAAAAAAATTGCATTTCACCAGGATTTTCCATAGACTTCTAGCGATTAGAAAAGATTCACCAATGAACTCTTTTTTTTCACGAAAACCAAAAAAAATCGCCACTAAAATTAATATTTTTTATCCGAAAGTATACAAGATTCACCAGGATTTTACCTTATTTGAGGGGTTTTCTTAAAGTTTTCCACGATCCCTCTTGACTGCTTATATGTCTACTTTACTATGATTTTTTTGAGGTGTAGGGATCATCCTCTCTCACTAAAGTGGGGGCTAAATGTAGTGTAGAAAAATGTACACCTTTACATTTTCACACTATGTTTGGGTCCCTTAATTAAATTGGAATTAATTAAGCCTCTAATTGACCCAATTATGAATTTAAAAGACTAATTAATCTCATTTTCTAAAAGGGGAACTTGCATTAAACAATTAAAAACACCAAATTAAACACCTTGAAAATTATGTGTCCTGGATTTAGGTCCTAGGACCCATTCACCCAAGGGAAAATGAGTCCCCTTTAGATTCTAGAACCCAATTTAAAATATGTTTTTGGTGGCATTTTTTTTATCCCAATTCAAGTTGCAATTGTCAGATTTTGAATTTTAATTATCGGGAAATTAGAAAATCACCTATAAATACATAGTATTTTTATCAATTCAAAACATCTAGCAAGAAGGAAACTTTCACATGAGAAAATATTATTATCAAGAGCATTGAAGAGCATATTTCTTAGTCATCTATAGTAGCATTTCAAGATCCTATCATGATGCCAAAGCTTATTTGCATTCATGCATGTTTTAGACTAACACATTGTGATGTAGGTTTCAAGCATTCAAGTCAAGATTCAAGTTATCAAATCAAACATCCAATCAAGCCATTTCATTCAAGATCAAGACCTTGGAGAGATGTTTTATACTTCAAGCCTATAATGGTTTCCATTCAAGGGTTTGGTGAGTTGGAACATAGTATTGTTTATTCATCATTCCTTTTGGATTCGCGTTTCATTTCATTTCAAAGTTTAATTACCAAAATGGGGGTTGACCGACAAACCCTATAAAACAAACAATTTTTCCCTCTCTTTGTGTGCAGATTTGCAGGTGTAGAAGGATTGAAGATTGATCAAAAATGCAATTTTGCAAAGTTGTCAAAGTTGTCAAAACACAAAATATTACTTTCATAATGTATTTCCAACTTTTTGACAATGAGATCTATAGAAATTAGGAGTGCAAATATAGGAGCAGAGGACTATGAAATCAGATATAGGATTTTGAAATGATTCGAGAGCAGAACCGTTCACCGGTGAATGTCTCAAGAAGGACATCTCAACAACAACTTTTGGTGGCTTGGTGCCTGATGAATTTGACCTTCTAAGATCTTCAAAATTCTATTTTTTATTGTTTTTTATGCTCTAAATTAATGTTCCAAGTTTCATTGTGTAATTGAGTTCATTTACCATTTTTAGTTTTCTCCCAAAGTGTTGTTTAGGCAGATTTTACCCTATCTTTTCATAAGGAAATTTGCAAGATCTCTAATAGGGTTGACTCACCTAGGATTGAAAGTCAATCCTACCTTTAGGGATCTCATTTCCTAATGAAATAAGAGAAAGATAGATTCAATACACCCCATTTTTTCCATTCTATGTTTAGTAAACTATTGGGTAGAACCCCTCATTTTGATGAACCCATTTTTCATTTTAAGTGCAAACATGTATAAACTATTTGTATCCCAATAATGACTTAAATAATATTATGGAGGATCATAAACACATATTTACATATTTTTGGTCTAATTTGGAATTCTTATGACCTCCCAACTCTTGTAAATATGATTAGGAATAATTATTAGAATTGAATATTATACTTTAAGGTTTTTACTAGAAGTTTGCATTGTAGTTATTCTAATCAAATATAAAACCTAATTAGATCTAATTTTAGTATTAAATGAAAATTAACACTAGGTTAAGGGTAATTTTTTGGTGTACCATATAAGGTGTGTCAAAAAAATTGTTATCGAGAGAAGATGATGCAATCTCAAATTGTTGCCCCTCATCTACACATGATAAATATTATTTATTTAATAAAAATTAGAAAATTATATATACATATAGAAAAAATTAGCATTAATACATATATACATTAGAATTTAAAGTTTATAAATAAATATATTATGTACATAAAATGTGGCATAAATGTGTAAAAGTAGCAAGTGAATTGTTCATTAACCATTTGAAGAATAATGCCTCTACTACAAACCCTAAAATAGATGTACAATGACCATAACGAGGCTTATTACAATTCTTTAAAAAATAGGGTGAACTCCATAATGATCTCAACATGCCTAGGGTGC
>VDFB02184025.1:0-31172 GCA_007258455.2 Sequoia sempervirens
TTTTCTATTTGACTATATTTTTTTCTAGTCAAAGTGGGGTCTTCTTTCTGCACTTCCGGGGCCATAAAAGGTGCAAACAAACTTTGTTTTTCAACAATGAATAGGCGTTGGAAAGCTTTCAGCCTGCTCTATTCAGCTATGTGATTCTTTTTTCTCAAAATTTTCTTCAGGTACATGAGAATTTTTTTTGAAGTTTTTTTGCTTATGCATTGCTTCCTCTTTCTCAGTTTGTACTAGGGTTTGGGTTTATCTTTTGTGGGGGGTGTTTTTTCTCACTTTCTGTCATTTACATCAGAAAACCAGAACACCAAAACTCTCAAAACAATCAAACCCTTCTGCATCTTTTGTCTATTCTGAAAGATCACATAATAATAAAAAAACACAAGAAGGTACAGGTGCAAGGTTTCATGGCAGACTCCTTAGTTGAGTTACTCACATCACACAACTATCACACCTGGAAGTCTCGCATGACAAGGCTTCTCAGGTCACGAGGGTTGTGGTCTTGTCTAGATGAGGTTTAGCCTCAGTTGCAGCGTCTTTTTGAGATTCTTCAGCACAGGAACAAGATGGATGAAGCTATGGGTTTGCTATCCCTGCACGTTTCAGACAGTCTTCTATTTCACCTTGATGCTTTGCTCACTCCTCGAGCCATTTGGTTGAAGTTTGAGACACTTTTTGGGACCATTAATGAGTTCTGAGCATTACAAATTGAGGCAGAGCTAACTTCACTGTTACCTGAATCATTTCCCACTATTGAGGATTTTTTGACCAAGTTCAAAACTATCCGCACTATTTTACAGGGTTGTGGCAAGAATAAGTCAGACACATAGTGCATTTACTTGATCCTTTCGAAGCTTCGTGGTCCATTTCAAATATTTGCTTCTTCATTCTATTCCACCATGGATGGTCTGGGTGCTCGTTTTACCATGCCTACCTTTGATGTGTTTTGTGAGTGTTTGTCTCATGAGCAGTCACACCTTTCTCAGATAGATATGCTCTTAGGATCAAAGAACAAAGCATTGGTTGCTCAGTCATCTAAGGAGAAATAGAAGCAGAAACTGAATCCCAAGAAAGATTCTGTAGGCAGTGAGCATTCCTCCAAACCACCTCCTAAGTCTGATTCCAAACCACCACTTAATCCGAAACAGGGGAAATCTTCGAAGTCTGGTGAGTCTTCCTCCAAGACTAAGAAGAAATCAGGAGACACTTGCAGCTTCTATGGCAAGGAAGGACATCCAGTTTCCAGGTGTTGGAAACAATTAGAGGCTTTAGAGGAAGCCATGCAACAACATCATATCTCCTCACCTCAGTCATCTTCTCCTTCCACAGGGAAAGGCCATGCTCTCACTGCTCGAGCATCGACCTATGGGTCCACTTGGATTTTAGATTCTGGTGCTTCTCACCATATGACTCACACTCAGCAGTTGGTCACTTCTCTTGCCTCTTGTGGTCCTTCACAGATTGTAGTGGGTGACTCTACACAGCTTTCAGTCTTGGGTTCAGGTTCTGTCTCTTTGGATGGGGGTACTCTACAGGATGTTCTGGTTGTTCCTGACATCTCGACGAACCTCCTGTCCATTTATCAGATTTTCCATTCTGGCTCTGGTAAGACAGTTGTGTTCTCACCACATGATGTGGTTATTCGGGACCTCCATGACTCCGATTTGGTTGTGGCTACTAGGTATGTTGACACTGCATCTTGTCTTTACAGATTTGATGGATTTGAGCCTTCTGAGGGTACATGTTCATCTCTTATAGCACATGTAGATTCAGTGAGTAAGCTTTGGCATGAGCGTTTGGGCCATGTCAATTATAGATATCTTCAGCAAATGAGTACACAAGGACTTGTCCTTGGTCTTCCACAAATTTCCTGCACAAATGGCGTTTGTCATGGGTGTGTGCTTGGCAAGCATCACAGGGATCCCTTTCCGAAGGGAAGTGTCACTCGTGCTTTGGCACCCTTGGAGTTGATTCATAGTGACCTCATGTCATTTCCCACTCCTTTTTCTGGGGCCAAGTATGTACTCACATTCATTGATGACTTCTCTAGACGCACATGGGTGTACTTTCTTAAGTACAAGTCTGATGTCTTTGATTCCTTTCGAATCTTCAAGACATTTGTAGAGAAGCAGTTTGGCCTTTCTATTCGGCGGATACGTACAGATAATGGGGGGGAGTATGTGAATCAGGCTTTCAGAGATTTTTGCACTGAGCATGGTTTGCAGCATCAGTTTACTATTCCCTACACCCCTCAGCAGAATGGTGTCGTTGAGAGAAAGAACAAGACTTTACGAGAGATGGCAAATTGTATGATTTAGTCCAAGTCCATGGATCTATCTTTTTGGGCTGAGGCAGTTAATTGTGCCAACTATATTCAAAATTGGATGCCTCACAAGGCGATTCGACATATGACTCCTGAGGAGGCTTGGTCTCATGACAAGCCTGATGTTTCATCATTTCGAGTATTTGGTAGTGAAGCATGGGCATTTATTCCTAATGCTCAGAGGAAATCCATGGAGCGGAAGAGTCGACCCCTCATTTTTGTCGGCTACTGTGAGGATGTTAAGGCGTATAGGTTGTTTGATCCTGATTTTAGAGAGGTCCTATTTCGACAGGATGTCCAGTTTGATGAGCGCCTTCCCACAGTGGATACCCTGTCTCCAGTGTCTACTTCACTACCTACTCCTCACAATACAACTCTTCAGGATTATGTTGATGATGATTTTGATGAGGATGCTGATGATCCCCATCTCCACCTCCACTTGCTCCACCTCAGATGCCCAAATGGGCTTGCTTTACTGTTGAGGCAGCAGGATCTATGGCAGGTGATCCTTCAGCCACTCGTCCCACATGTTCTCATATTGCAAGTTCTAGTCTTTTGAGTCATGCTCTTTCAGAGGATCCTCAGAAGTTTTCAGAGGCGACAGGTCACCCTGAGTGGGATAGTGCTATGGAGGAGTATTCTTCTTTGATGAGGAATAGTACTTGGGATCTTTGTCCTCTTCCTAAGGGCATAAAGATGGTTCGGTGCAGATGGTTGTATCGCACCAAGTATGCTGCTGATGGTTCTATTGATAAGTACAAAGCATGTCTTGTTGCAAAGGGTTTCTCGCAGGTTGAGGGTATTGATTACTCCGAGACATTTTCCCCTGTCGCCAAGATGAATTCTATTCACTTTGTACTATCACTTGCAGCTTCTAGGGTCTAGTCCATTTATCAGATGGATGTGAAGAGTGTGTTCTTGCATGGTGACCTACAAGAGGAGATCTATATGGAGCAGCCTCAGGGATTTGTGCAGGATGCTTCTTTGGTTTGTAGATTTTGGCATTCATTACATGGTCTCAAACAAGCCCCTTAGGCTTGGTATGAGAAGATGGAATCTTTTGTTCTCCACTAGTTTCACCGCGTCATTCTAATCCCACGATCTATCTTTAGAATCTTGAGGTGAGCTCGATTCTTGTGCTATATTTGATGATCTCTCTCATCACGGGTAAGCTCATCCTCTCTAATTCAACATACTCTTGAGCTTTGATGGAGGCGATTTGAGATGACAAATCTCGGTCTTACGCACTATTTTCTTGGCCTTCAAGTGATTGATCTTTTGATAGGATCTCCATTTACAGCCAGTATGCTCTTGATATGCTTTAGCACTTTAGCGTCTTGATTGCAAGCCTACCCCCACACCTTTTCGGTCGAGGGGTTGTTTGATACTACTTTCCCCACTCCTTGATGGAATTCTACCCTTTATAGAAGTTGGTTGGTAGTTTGTTGTACCTGACTCACACTCATCCTGATCTTTCCTTTGTAGTTGGCCTTGTCTCTTGATTCTCCCATGATCCTCATGAGAGTCACTGGCAAGCTGCCAAATGTATTTTGAGGTACATTTAGGGCACCATTTCTTATGGCATTCACTACACATCAAGGGATCCTCACATTGTTGGCTACACTGACTCAGATTGGGCTGGTGATGTCAATGATCAGAAGTCTACCTCTAGATTTTTTTCTGTCTTGGCTCTAGTCCTATCACATGTTCTTGCAAGAAGCAGACTGCTCATGCATTATCATCTACAGAGGCTAAGTACCAAGTTGTTGTGCTCACTAGTCAGGAGATTTATGGCTTCGACAGTTGATGACTGAGTTTGGTTTTCCTCCTGATAGTCCCACTATTCTTTGGTGTGACAATCAAAGTGCTATACACATTTCTCGCAACCCGGTGGAGCATCAGCAGATGAAGCACATTGAGCTTCATATGCATTTCATCAGATAGTTGATTCAAGATGGTTCTCTCATCTTGGAGTATATTCTCACTATCGAGCAGGTTGTAGACATCTTCACGAAGCCTTTTGCATTGCTACGCTATCTTCAGTTGCGCTCTATGCTTGGGGTGAAGGAAGTTGTCCTTGGGGGGTCTTTATGAGGCCTTCCTTCATGTTTCTTTCAGCATGTTCTTCTATCTCTTTTTGGAGAGGAGTTTTTTCCCGCAGGGTTTTCTCCTTTTTCTCCATTTCATAGAGATTTCCTTGTACTTGGGTACCTGATCTGACCTTGTTGTCGGGACCCATTGTTCTTTGCTTTCAGTAGCTTCTTCTAGGTTTTAGCTTCTCCCTAAGTCTAGCTTAAGGGGGGGTGTTAGAGTAATTGGTTATTTACTTGATTAATTAAATAATATTTGGTTAATTAATTAAGTTCCCTTTTATCTCTTTTACACTTAAGCTAACTTTAGGTGCATAATAATTAATTATTTTATTAATTATTAATGTGCAAGCCTAGGGTTTTCCTTTTAGGTTTTCTCGACCTATATGAGGTTGTAAACTTTTCTTTTGTAAATTAATTCTTTTTCACATTGGAAATATTGAGCTCCACATCTTTGAGCATTTTTTATGGTGTTACTTCTCTTTGCTTCTCCTTGTAATAGGTATCTTCAGCTTGCAGAGATCATTCAACTCCTTCACTTTGGTGAAGTAAGCCCTACCTAACTAAATCTGCCATGCTACTAAGGATTCCTTCCTACTAAGCGGGCAACTTTGGTTAGTTAGGTATCTAGGTTACTGTGAGTACGAAAGTACAGTCAGTGGCACCTGCACCTACTATGGCCATAGTTTTGTACTATTGTACAGACTCACCCACCCTGCTCGACTTGGAAAAACTCTTCTAATCTAGGGCTTCCGAGAGACATTCTCTCCGCCCTTTACTCTTACCAAGGACACCTATCCTAGGGAAAACTCTCTTAACCGAGTTAAGGTTTTTCAACAAGACACACTCTCCTTGGCTACCTGCCACGTGTGACCATTTAACAAGAAACTAGGGTATCAAACAAGACACTCTTCTTGGCTACCTGTCACGTGTGACTATTTACAAGAACTAGGGTTTCAAGAAACCTTTCAACTTCCATGGCTGACATTTTCAGCTTAGAACATACACTCCTAATAGAGCAATAACAGGATTTTTAAAACAAAAAGGCAAAACAGAATCCTTTTAACCCCTTAGACAATTTGGTGTTTACATTGCATTGAATGAATTCAAACCATGGGTATGGTTGCACAAAAGATACCTAGTAGTATGCAAACATAACTAGGAATTTATTTTGCATCAGACAACAAACAATTTCTTCTTTGGTTTTAAATTAAAATCTCTTTCACTCATTAATAATACATTTGCATGTACATTCCAGTCTTTAGTCTTTTCTCTTCATTTATAAAAGCATTACTCTTGGTTAGTCCTAGTGCTAACCTTTTGTCCTCCCTTTTTTATTTCTTTTTAGATTAAGAAAGGTCAAAAGCACCTAAGCATGTTATAGATTGAATCTCAAAGTTCTCTCCAAAATGACTAGTAGAGTGCCCTAAACTATAGTTAGGGATTTGTCATTCAAGAAAATAAAGAACGATTTACTACTGTAGCTTACTTTATCCATGTTGGAAAGATTAGATTATAGACAAAATAGAAACATCTGTAAAAGGAATAAAATGCATGCAACTTTTCTTACAGATCATTTTGTATCAAGAATTCATTGCTATTCCCTGGAATTAAACTATTCAAGAGCAATATGTGCCTATAAAAGTTCTGAATCTTGACAAGTCTACAATGCTCAACAAAAGACAAGAACCTCCTAGTATCCTTTCAACTCATCCAATTTTTGTTGTAGATGTCTCTACTCTTGTTCCTTTATAAGCTATTCGAGCTTCCAACAAGGCTGATCTAATTACAATATAATGTTCTTCTCCTTACAATACAAAACCTCCAAATCTTTTCTCCTTTCTTCCTAGCCATGCATAAGCTTTTTTTTCTCGTTTCCTCTTTTTTTTTGTATAAGAGATTATTCAAAACTAAAGGAGGTCGATTCAAGTTTAGGTGGTTATGATAACCGCCTCCTTAAATTTCTCAAACTCCCATCTCAAGAAGGCCGAGCATTATAAGATATCATTGAAAAATCAAGAAGTATATGTTTAAAGGTGGCAAATATTTGGCCAATATAATATTTTTAGATGACACACCACTTTTGTGGCTTAAAACAAGGAACCACCAAATATGATTTGGCCTACATTCCAACATATGACAATATGATTCTTTTAAATATATAATGGTTGCAATATCTATGACCCGCCAACTCATGATGGCCCACCTCCTTTCTTCAAATAGGAGGGTAAAATTTATATGTTTAATATTTGAGTATCTACCACTATAAAATTGGCGGTAAGGTATATTAGCCTCCCCATTTAAATTTAATAAAATATTCATTTTGAATAAAAAGTAATTCAATAAAATACTTATGTTTTTTAAGCATTTGACTTTTCAACCTTGAGAAGGTATTTGCATTAAAATGCCTCTAGGCATTATCATGTATCATCATTATACTTGCCTGAAGAACAATAAATAATGTCAATATATATTAATACACACACACACACACATATATATAGCTAGGCCATTAGGTAGTTTCAAACTCAATAGGTGATAGCACCATACCAATGAGTTCAGATGCCAAATTTTAGATTTCTCACCATGAAGGAAATAATTAATTGAATAGTCATCCATGAACACGTTCAAATTTGTATGCATCATTACGTGTATGTGCATATGCATGCATACAAATGATTGCAGGCTCATAAATTCACCTGTCATCATGCAGTTGTGTCCATATGTGTACACTCGCAATGGTGTATGTAGGTTCCTCCTACATGTGCATGTATGCCTATTTGGTTAATTTCATTGACAAAAAGAAGATAGGCAAAATGGTTTTTTTGAAACCTTAAAACCACCTATAACAAAACTACATCTAGGAATCATACAAAAGACTTACCTCAAAACATGATTCCTATCACACACATGTAGGGTTCCTAGATCCCTTGACCTAACCCTAGCTCATATGGTGATTTCTAGGGCATTCCAACACCACCTCTCTACTCAAATGATACTTTCCCTCCTTCAGAGATCACGATACATGGTACCCTGCATCCAACTCCAAACAAGCGAAAATTAGTCTAACATCCAGATAAAATCTCCATTGTATATTCTCTATCTATACATTTACTATAAAATAAAATTTTCTTTCTCTAGGGCATCAAAACACAACTTATTTTTTCTGAATAGATCATAACACATATCATAATGGCATAATTCTCATTGCATTAACAGAACTTAGTCACAAAGATCCCTTCATGTCACACACTAATCAATCAAAATTTGCATAATTCATAAGTCATATTACAAAAAGTAAAAGTGTTTTTAAAGCAATTGGGGTGGGATGTAACAATAATAGTACCTAAGAATATACTTACAAAACTCATACTCTACTTCATCCCAAACACCAATACATAGGAGATGAACAAATTAGCAACCATCACATAGCCTAGGAAAACCATTAACAAACCCAAAGGAGACATGGTGCCCAAATGATCAAGGCACACATTCCAATGCTCCCCTTGGTCTTGATCCTCTCAACTATTATTAACATATTCCTACATGTTGTCATATGCCATAAACAAGCATATTTAACAACCCAAAGTTGGGTCCCCTAATTTTTCTTTATTCTCCCATTCAAAGATGCTCCATAACAAGCATCAAAACCTAGCATAATGCTGGTCAATATTCTAATGTAACCTCTCTTTTACATCCTCTTATTAATCATAAGTATCTATCATAAGCAACTCTTGTTATGACAACTTACATACCTTCCTCATGCGAGGACAAATTCATTAAAGATGAAAACAATGCCACCTCAAAGTAAGATGCCAACTTTCCCATGCAAGGAAAACACCACTAAAGATGAAATAATAAATGCATACAAAGTATTATATTGAACATTAGGAATGCAAGATTGAGACACATATTCTCAATATTCTCCCACTTGTCAAATACCTTGAAAGAGAAAAAGGGAAACCTCCAACACTATAATCTAGCTAGTAGGGGGTGTGATGCCAATATACTCATTGAATCACTTGAACTTCTTTGTGCTCATGGGCTTTGTCAAAGAGCTTGCAACATTCATAAAAGTAATAAATTTCTCCAACATCACCCTCTTATCCTTTACCATGTCATGAACAAAATGGTATTGGACATCAATGTGCTTCATTCTTACATGACAACTTGGGTTCTTTTCTAGACATATGCCATTTCGACTATCACATAGAACTATAATAGCTCTTAGACTCATCCCTACATCTGAACACAATTGCTTAAGATAGATGGCTTCCATACAAGCTTTAATAGCCACCATCTACTCTACTTTTTTACTAGACAAACATAGAGTGTCACTTATTCATCTAATTGATAACACCACTAAACATAGATAAAACATACCTATTGATGGATCCACTATTGCTAACATAACTACTTTTTTGTTCGTCTAAATTGATTAGCTTCTTGACAACTTTTGGGAATGAATGAGATGTGTTATGTGGATGTGGTTTGGATAGTTGAGCAAATGGCTAGTAAGGTGGAATAAAATAGAAATAATACAATACATATATTGGAGTGTTGAAAAGCTCATGTGCACTCATTTTACTTCTAACTCATCCCTCGCCGTAACAATAATCAACGCGCCATTCACCACAGTCATTCAACACCACTAGTGATCATAACCTCCTTTACAACATCTAGTGACCATAACCTTCTTTACAACATTATTATTTCAATGCTTGAAGTTGGTTACGAAGATTTTTTTCTAAAAGATTATATGTGTCTTTTCATATTAAAATAAAGATTATATTTTACTTTTGCCAAATCTAAATATATAAATTAGAGTGATGTTTTTAATAATTCTTGATATCATTCAAACTAAAAAAGAGTATATAGAGTTAATTTTTTAGTACAAACAATTTAAAAATTGATAGTAATTGAAATAAAAATAAAAAATACTAATACACATATTATTAAAAAGTCAACAATACAATAAATTTTTGTATTAGTTGAAACAAAAATAAAAAATAACAATAATTCTTAATGCATTCAAACAAACAAAGTGTATTTATAGACTTGAAATTTTAACACATAATTTTAATGTCAACAATACAATAAAATAAAACAAGAGACACATTTGCGTTAGGTTCTGCCCATTGTGGGGTGTGCTTGGTTGTTTTAAACATCTAGTTAATAGAAATAGCTAAGGGTTTAATGTGATTGTTTGTTGTTTTATAATGTCATTATTATAGTTGATTAATATTGAAAAATAAAAATAAAAAATCTTGTAGGGTGTACTTGTTGTTTTAAACATTTAGTTAATAGAAGCAGCTAGAGGTGTAATGTGATTGTTTGTTGTTGTATAATGTTATTATTATAGTTGATTAATGTTGCATAAATAAAAAATAAAATTCATATGGGTGTGTTTTGTTGTTTTAAACATTTAGTTAATAGAAGTAAGTAGGGTGTAATATAATTGTTTGTTGTTGTATAATGTTATTATTATAGTTAATTAATGTTCCAAAAATAAAAAATATGCAATTATACAAATATATTATTATAATAATTCCATATATATATTTATTTTTATCCTTTTGATAATGTGATATTTATGTAATTTTTGCCTTGCTAAATTATATTATTACATGTATATTTTTTAAAATAGATTTTATTGAAATATTAAATGTAGATACACAAATTTTTTTTTGATATTTATTATAGATAGATAAATTTTATTATGATATTTAATACACACTTGATAAACAAATATAAAATATGCATTAAATGTACTCACATTTGTTTAATAAGTTTGAAAATCTTACCAATTATTAAATAAAATATGTAAAATAATACTTATAAGTCAACAATGTAATTATATGATGATGTATGTAATAGTGCTCATGTCATTCAAGTCATTAATAGGTTTGAAAGATAGATAAATTTTATTATGATATTTAATACACACTTGATAAACAAATATAAAATATGCAAGTGTACTCACATTTATTTAATAAGTTTGAAAATCTTACCAATTATTAAATAAAATATGTAAAATAATACTTGTAAGTCAATAATGTAATTATATGATGATGTATGTAATAGTGCTCATGTCATTCAAGTCATTAATAGGTTTGAAATTTGATTCATGAATTAAATGCATTGCATTGCACATAATTTAGAAAAAAAAATATATATATATCCTAATTTTTGCAATGACTGTTGACAACATGAACCAATAAAAAGAAAGATAAAAAATATTTTAACAATTTTAGAAATAGACAATTAAAATAGACTATATAAAATTGTTGGTAAAGTTTTTAATTCTAGATGTTTATTGGTTGGATTGTCACTATCACTCAAAATTGAATGCTATGAATGCATTAGTATTCTATCATCAACAAACTAATAATAATATATTTATATACTAACATGAATTAAATATAAACTATAATATTGTTTGTAAAAAAATTTAATTCTATAAATAAATAAAATTGATAGCATTACTATTCCGATCTCTCACAATAACATAATATTCAATAAATTTAAAATTGTATTGATCTGGAAATTAAGATTAATCTAAACAGATAAAATGATATTTATGAGTGATAGTCTCGAGTT
Source organism: Sequoia sempervirens (assembly GCA_007258455.2). Taxonomy (NCBI): domain Eukaryota; kingdom Viridiplantae; phylum Streptophyta; class Pinopsida; order Cupressales; family Cupressaceae; genus Sequoia; species Sequoia sempervirens. Next base: position 11,014 of record VDFB02184025.1, read on the forward strand.
ACAGAGTGCCTAAATCGAACAAATGTACAGGCCCTAAATAACCAACTGAAAAAAAAACACTTGTCCTTCCTACCTGTTACGAACGAGAAGAAAAGTCTTGAAACGGGTTATTCCCTGTACCGCTAATTCTTGAATTCGAATGGGAGCCATAACTTTTAATGGAGGAGGAAATTTTAGCTTTGGGTTTCGGCATTTTCCTAAACGGAATCCCAAACATAGGCCTGCAAGTGGCAATGAAGTACATTCTAACACAAGAGGAAGAGAATGGCGATTTCCCATGAAGTCAGCCATGACTGCAGCATCCCTTGCTCTTACAGGTGATACGATTGCTCAGTTCAGAGATCCCAACAAAGCCGAATCGAACACCCAAAATCCAAACCCCTCCAACATAAAGGTCAGTGCTTTCTATTTTAATTTATTTTTATTTTAGAAGATGGTCTGCACTTCGCCATATATCCAGTTGGGTTCTATGCTAGAGTTGAGAGGTTTCTTGTGGCAAAGTTATCCTTTTATTTATATGCTATTTTAGTGGGGCAAACGTAAAACAGAATAGATACCCTGGTAGGATATAAAAAGCTCCAGCTATTGTCGATCATACTCAATATCTTTTTGCTGCTGATTCTCTTTGCAAGGCCTTGTAAATGGGTGTCACCATCACAAAGTCCAATTTATGAAGAATACTAGTTCAAAATGGTGCGATGTAGCTGTTGTCTGCTTGAAGGGAATAATTCTACTTGGAATTTCGATTTCTTCATCTTTCTGACATTTACGTTATGTATGCAATTTTCATAACACCCTCAGCTTCAAATGTATGACATTCTTGCATGTTTAGCGCACACTTAGTCATCCATTTCAAGGGAGTATTCTCTTCTCATGTTTCCAGTTTCTTATCTCTATTTTAAATTCTCCATACATACATTCAATTGCATGCATCTCCTTTATTACCATGCATTCTTCTTCAATTGTATCACCCTAGCCTGGGCAACAACTCAATTTTAACCACACCCATTTTGAATGGGCAACTTCTTTCAGCCATCATCACTTCAACTGCTACACTCATACTTCAGTCACCCTCTTTTTAACATTAACAACTTACTGGTTTGTCATCTACTATGTAACTCGTAAGTCATGGGGGCTTTCCTAGATGAGTATATTTAGATATTTATTTTTGTGGGATTTTTCACAACATGGGATTATTTTTTATACTCAATTCATCACTACGATTGCTGGTGTGCTTTGTGGGTCACCTCGCCGTGTGATTACTCACCAATGTGCTTAACGAGCTAAAATGGTCATATAGAAATGACTACTCATGGAAAACAATCATCATTTGCTGTGTGGCTCCCATTGCCTTCTCATTATTCACCAATATACATTATGAGTTTAAAAGGTCAGAGAGAAGTGACTACTCATGGAAAATAGTCGTTGTGGTTATAACTTGAGTGTTAAAATTTAAAAATAATCCCATGGTGAAAAATCTCACAAAAATAAAATATCGAAATATATTATCTTCTCATCAATTGGGAGATTTCACACTTGCTTTTACTTCCTTTGCTTGGCCTTCCAAGACCTTTTATGATGTTCCGCGGAGTTTCACGAAGGGGGCGTCTCGAGGACGAGGGGACAAAGGGTCTAAGTTTGGGGGCGGGGGGGACATTGGCTGTGATATACATATGGTACTTGAATAACTAGTTATAAAAAGATGTTTCAGAATAACATTTCAAATTAAACTTTGGCAAATTAGTAAAATTGCAAATCCTAACATTTTGAATACTTGAATACTATTAGTAATCAAATAAAATATTAAAATTTGACAAATGAAATTGTCGAATTTGAGATTTCTATTATATGAATATCGAAAATATGACATGTCACATCATAATATCATATCATAATGATAAAAATGATTACAATGAGTAGCATGAGTACATTGATATGAGATATCATAATCAAAATAAGTACAAAATGCAAAAATGTAGTGAAGGGAGGCTTCTAATCATCCCCAAACTCCTCATCACTCGAACTACTGGAATCCTCGCGATCAAGCTCAGCCAAACTAACACCAACCAGCCCTGCATCTGAAGCCGAAACTGAAGCATCCTCATCAATCTGTGCTAGCTCCTCTGGATCTACATCCCACCGTGCTGCTGGACTCTCTTTGTACAAAAGTGATTTGCGGTCAATGAGACGCAAAGCACTATGTACAACCACAAGCTTCTCTGCTCTCCTAGAGGTGAGTCTGTTCCTCTTAAGAGAGTGGATGAAGCTATATGTAGACCAGTTCCTCTCAGCAGCTGAAGAACTAGAAACCTGAGATAACAATCGAATGGCTAGAGTGGTAGTCAAAGATCCTGATCCATGGCAAGTCCACCACAAAATTGGGTCCTCCTGCGCCATAGTTCGCATATCCATCTTGGCTGCATCTGAATAACCTCTAAGAGTGGCAAATTTGGTCCACTCAGTGCGAATCACACTGGCATCTACATCATCATACATCCTCTCAATGCACCTAAAGAACCCTGCCTTCACCTCTGCATCCTGTATCGGTGTTACTCTACCAGGCCTAGTCAAGTACCACTTAGGATTAAGTGCATAGGCTGCCATGTGCAAGGGAGTGTTGAGTTTCTCCCATCTCCTGTGAATGATTGGCTGAATGTGCTCGTGGTAGAATGCTAATGTGGGGTCCCTCTCTCGCACAACAGCCCTCATCTGATCAAGCATAGAATCAATGCACTCATACACCTCTCCAAGGCTAGGTGCATCCGCATCCCCATACCTGATAACCTGGAAAACTGGTTTAATGATGGCAACAATATATTTTGCATCAGCCCAGAACACATCACTCTTCACTGTATCCTTCACCTTCCTCCCCTGCTCTGTCTTAGACTCGGCCCACCTACTCCAATCTGCTGTCATGACCATGAGTTGCAGTGCCTCTTGCAACTCAATCATTCTGTCTAAGAGAATGAAATAGGAAGCATATCTCGTATCAGTAGGTTTCAGGAACTCCTTAGCGAAGGTCCTGAAGAGTGCATGTGATGTGTGGTGGTTGCAGATAAACATCTGCACATCTCTCGCATCATGAACCACTGCTCTAATCCATTCAATCTTTCCCATGTCCTTGAGTGCATTGTTCATGGCATGCACACAACATGGGGTCCACCAAATATGCCTATAAGTAGCCTCAACAAGTCTCCTTGCAGCTTTGCACACATGTGCAACATCTGTCACGACTTGGACCACATTTTGTGGCCCAACCTCCTCAATAGCATCCCTGAGAACCTCAAACTGAAAATCAGCATCTTTGCGATGCCCTGAACAATCAACTGCCTTAAGAAAATATGGGCCCTCAGTACATGTAATCATGATGTTAATGAGTGGATGATGGCTAATGTCCGTCCACCCATCCATGACTACGCTGCATCTTGTCTTAACCCAACACTCCTTCATCTTCTCCATCAACAAATTGATCTTGGAATAGTTCTTATCCAAGATCGTGGTCCTCAATTTCGTCTCACCTGGTGGCACATATGATGGTCCTCCCTTTGCCACCATCGATATCATATCCTTATAATAAGGAGATCGGGCAACATGAAACAGAATGCCATTGGCAAAGAAGAACTTGCCAATGGCATCATCTATCTCATCCTTGAGCTGCACATTAAACAAATCTGCAATGGGGTTACTTTGAGTTTGACTTTGCAATTTTCGTTTCCCCCTCCCCTCTCTTGCATAGGCACTAGAAGAAGAACCTGGTGCCCCTCCTACTCTCGTCTGCAAAGTATGGCTGGATATCTGTTGCTGGCTATGCTGAAGCTGTGTCTTATGAACCAAAGTAGTAGGCATAGGTGCAGCTAGAGTATCATCAGGAACACCCCATAACTTATTTATTTCAACTTTGAATTTTATGTTTTCTGGTTTTTCCAAAAATTCACATATCCCCACACCTTTTCCTCTAATGAAAAGAAGGTGTGCATTGACTCTAGTGATGCTCCCATACCACCCCTCACCACAAAAGTTGCACTTCCACCTCCTTGTGCCACCAGATGTTGCCCCTTGCCTGCTTAGATCTTTTGTTGCAAATTGTTTGAGAGGGGATTTGGGATTAAAAGGACCCTTAGCATACTTTGCCATTACTGCAAAAGGGCACTGTAAATTACTTGCTTCACTTGCCATGGAACTAGTTTGGGCTTCATGCTCAGCCCCATGGTCATCCCTCTCAGCCTCAGGTGCATATTCAGGATCACTATCACTATGTGAATGAACCTCATCCTCACTCATGTTGATGTCATGAGAGCTCATTGTGACACTGCAATAAACAAATAAATTCTATAAGTGCCTAGTTTCAGCCTAGTTTAACAAATTTGAAAATAAAATTTTAAAATTTCATGATGAATCTTGATGGAAAGATGAAAGAAAAAAAAATGAGCCTTGAAATGAAAATGAAGAATATGAATATGCATTTGCAGCCATGTATATGAAATTATGATTAAATTTTTAATCATAATTTCATAGACATGTGGCTGCAAATGCATATTCATGTTTTGATTTTCATTTCAATGCCCATTAAAAACATCAAACTACATTTTCAAAATGAATCTAAAAACTTGGAAAACAAAACAAAAAAAAATTGAAAAAACTAAGATAAACAGTCATAAAATCCTACCTTGTGCTTGAAAAATCCTTCAAAATTGGTGTAGAATGCTCCTCCTCTTCTTCTTCTTTCCCCTTCTCACCCCTCTTGCACTTGCAGCACCTCAAACTCACTCTTTCACTCACTCTTCTCACTGGTTTTCCTCTTCTTCACCTAGCTGCTCCAAAACATCAAATGCATATATGAGTAAAAAAGAAAGCAATTTGAGAGCTTTATTTCATTTAGAGGCTTTGAGATGGGTCCCATAGGCCTTTAGGGTTCGGCCCCAGGCACAAACTTCAACAAAAATAAAAGATTTAAAAAAATGCTCTTTAAAACCGTCGGTAGGCAAGTCGCCGGCGGCTGAGGGGCGATCCTAGGCACGTCTCGAGAGTACCCGAGGCGTCCCCAGCGTCTCAGGAACGTTTCTCCCGTCCTGCGGCGGTCAGGAGGACAGAGGGGCGTCTCCACAAGCGTCTCCAAGTCCCAGCGTCAGGGACGGGGAGACGGCAAAAATGGGGGCAACGTCCCCAGTGGGGCTCTTGCCTTCCAACATCAAACCTTTGCATTAAGTGGCGTCAGAATCAACAAACTCCTGCTTTGAGAGTAAGAAAGAGATCATGTCCTGGGCATAACAGTTAATGTAGAATGGATTATTGAGTTGTAAGTAGAGCCATATGAAGTGGCTATAAGAGTTATATTTTGGAAAATGGTGCTGTTGCACATAACCAAAGAAATGGCAAAGATAGTTATGAAGGGTGTCTTTATGCTTTTGAACTCTACAATGTCTGCTCTTGATTGCTTCTGCACAATGGTTTCTCCTCCAACTCATCCAGACTTTGGTTTGAATTGACACATGCTACTTTCTTTTCTACTTCTTGGGCTATGTGCAACACTGTACCCTTACTCAATAGTTTATCTCTTTTAGCCATTCAGCATGGTGCCTTCACCTTACTTTCTTCTCCAAATCTTCCAACCTTGGTTTGGAATCTGGATTGACGCATGCAACTTTCTTTGCCACTTCTTAGGCTATGTGAAATAGTGCACTCTTACTCAATAGTTTATCTCTTTTGGCCATTCCCTATAGCTTTTCTTCCTATTCAACTATCCACTCCACCAAGAACTGTTCCACTTCCACTCAGAAATGAGCCGTTAAGTTCTTGATATCATGCTTAACGTGTCGTTTGGGGAATAAAATTCGGCAAACCAAAAGTTGAGGATTTTTGAGAAAAATGTCGGGGAAAAATCGGCGAGATTTACAAAAAAGGAAAAAATTGAAAAACTGATCAGTAATTTTTTTTAAATTTAATGGCATTTCCATAGCATACAGACATTGAGAGCAAATAAAATATAGAGTTCAATCCATGAATTATAGAAAATAGATTTTCGTTGGTTATACTCATATCGCTGATTAGTGATTACATTGCACAAAACATACTACAACTGCATAAATATCAGATGGTGACAGTTGTCAAAATGTCTATTACAATATAGTTTGTGACTTTGTACAAAGTAAACCTATAAACTAAGTACAAAGTTCCAAAAAAATCAATTGTAGCAAATGACGTGCTAGAGGGCAGAAGCTCCCGCTCCCGATGTTGAAGCTGCTAGGTGACCGGTTGCCCGCTGAGCTTCTTCAAGTATATCAAGAGGCACGCTGGCCTCCGCCATGATATCTACATCTTCAGGCTCAAGACAGTATTCAAATTCATCCTCAAGAACATCATCATCAGATGCAGCAATCCACTCAGACTTAGGATCAATCTCGTCGAGGTCAATTGGGGCATCTTCCTCAATAGTTCCTGTTTTTGTCCATGTAGAAATTAGTCTTTGCTCTACAAGTGAAAAACACAATGACAACAATTGAAATTGATTGCAAGTGTATTAAAAGTCTCACCTTGAGCTTTCTTTAGCTTCAGGCGGAGGTTGTGGTGAACAAACACTAAGTCATTCATCCGTTTTTGTGTTAAGCGGTTGCGTTTTTTGGAATGTATGTGTTCAAAAACACTCCAATTACGCTCACAAGCGGATGAGCTGCATGGCTGGGTCAAAATGCGTATTGCCATCCACCTTAGATTTTTGCATTCGTGGCCAAAAAAATCCCACCATTGAGCTGAAAGTTCAAAGAACATTATATGGAGATGAGTGTCATGTAAGAATATCTTAAAATCTAAGATACATTTAATGATCATGTGACATGAAAAATCAAAAGATTATCAAAATTTTATAGTCTACCTGGTTGGAAGGTCTTTCGGCCTTCCACGGCAACCCTAGAAGAGAGAAAACCCCTTCCTTGCCTGTACAATTGCAACTCTGACATAGCTTCATGCAATCGTTCTTGGTCTGGAAACATTTTGTCCATGCACTTTAACAATCCTTGTGTGATCTCAGCATCAATTTGTCTGAATGAAGAGTTGTAGAACAATGATGGATTGAGAAAGTATCCTGCAGCATGGAGAGGGGAGTGCATCTGTCCATCCCATCTCCTATCTATTATGTCCCACAATGGCATATACCTATCCCTGTCATTTTCTAGCCTACCCCTCATCACCTCCTTGGCCCTATCCATGGCCTCATACAAGTATCCCATGGGGGATTTATCCCCATCCACTAGCCTCAAGACTTTTACTAGAGGCTCCGAAAATGATACAACTTGTTCAGCCACATTCCAAAAACTAGTAGAATACATGTAATCTGCAACTGCCATGCCATCTGTTTGATTACCAAAGCCAGACTCCATCCACTCTCTTGAAACAAACATTCGTTTCAAATTCATTTTTTGTTGACAAAGAGTCTGTAGTGCAAGAAAATGTGTTGCGAATCTTGTCACCCCTGGACGAACTAGGTCCTTGCCCTCTGTGAAAGACCGCATCATACTCAAAACCCTTGTGTGATTATAAATATATTTGGTAACAGAGCGAGCCTTGTGCAGTATCTCCTTAACCCATTCAATTTTCCCAATGTCCTCTAGGGTTAGATCAATGCAATGTGCTGCACATGGGGTAAAAAACATGGAGGGGTATTTTTCTATCAGAAGTCTCCCAGCAGCAACACAAGCAGCGGCATTGTCTGTAATAAATTGAACCACATTTTTTGGCCCCACTTCCATGACTACCGAGTCATACATATCGAACAATGCAGCTGCAGATTTCATTGTATTTGATGCATCTATAGATCTCAAAAAAACAGTGCCAAGATCAGAAGAGACAAGGAAGTTGATGAGGGTTCGGTTCCTTCTATCTGTCCATCCGTCTGACATAATGGTGCACCCACTATTAGTCCACTCTGATCGATGCTCTTTAAGAACATCTTTGACATCACTTACTGCCTCATTGAGCATACTAGTCCTCAATGTTTGATAAGATGGGGCTCGAAACCCAGGACCTACAGCTGCAAGAGCATCAACCATAGCTTGCCAATATGGAGATCTGGCAGCATGGAATGGCAAGCTCGAGGAGTACCAAAAATTTGCAATGGCCTTCTTCGCTTGATCGTGGACATTCTTCCTCCATCCTGTACTCTCCAAAGTGGTCTGTGATCCTGGTGTAGTACGAGGTTGGAAGAAAGCATCAATGTTTCCTCCACCTGTGTTTGGGCCACGTGCTGTAGAAGAAGGTGTTGATCCAGATTCCCTAAAACCCCCATGCCCACCATCCTCCTCATCCAAGTTATTCCTCTTCACACTTGCAGAATTAGAACCTGTTTCAACTCCGGTTCTTGCTTTTTTGGCCTTATTCTCAGCGATACCATGAAGAGCTTGTTTTGCCTGATATGTGACATCTGCAGGGCAATCTCCGCAAATGGTGGTGTTATTACTTGGTTCTTTTGACAAATGCCATTTGAACTGATAAATTCCACCACCGACTTCATCCCTGGCACCAATTGCATTTAACCTTTGCACTACCATCAATTGGTGTGCAATGTGTCCACGCAAAGTCTTTCTGACATGGCATTGTGATCACTGATCAAGAATGAAATCTGCAAAAGCATTTTATTTCTCTAAGATAAAATTGAAATTTGATAAAATTTAAAATAGCCAGCTAATTTCTTATGAACTATTGATTATATTTAGTTTTACTATTTAGTAATTTACTGTATTTTTTAATACACTAAATATTTTTAAAATGATATAATAATAATAATTAATTAAAATTAATTAATGATATTTGTAAAATAATTAATTAGAAAATAGTAATACAGTAATTTGAAAATACAGTAAATATTTTTAAAATAATATAATAATCGTGATTATTATAAAATAATAATTGTATTTTAAAATTATATTTTATAGTTATATAGTAATTTTAAAATAAAAAATAATACAATATTAATTAAATACTAAATAATAATAAAACTAAATAAATATATTTAAAAATAATACAATATTTTTTATTTAGTATATTATTGATTTTGAAAAAAACAATACAGTAATACTAATTAAATAATACTAAATTATTGTATTGTAAATCTTAGTTTTATTAGTATTAAAATTAATAAATAGTAATACAATATTTAATTAGTATTTAAATTAATAAATAGAAAAAAATTGTAAATTTATAATAGTAAACTGTAAAATTGTAAATTTTTAACAATAAAATTAAAATACATTTACAGAAAAATGCAAGCAGCAGCAAGCCTACCTCACGGGAAGGAGGAGTCGAAGACCAACAATGGCGCCGAACTCTGCAACAAAGCGCCGAACTCTGCAACAAAGGTGAACAAACAATGGCGTCCAAGTGAAGAAATGGTGAACAATGGCTTTCAAATTCGCCCTGAACTCTGAAGTCCGCCGCCGTCACATTTTCACGCAACTAATACAATTTCGTGTTTGCTTTTAGGGTTTTTTTTTGCCGAAATTTAAGCACGGGTAGGTGAGCCGATTAATCGGGATTTTTTACAGATTTAAACGTGATTTAAACAGGCAATAAGTCGTTGACTATTGTCAACGATTTTCTGAAAAAATCGGGGAAAAAAACATGCTGGGGGCCGACTAAATGAAAATCGCGATTAATCGCGATTTTTTCCAGATTTATGCTTCTTTGACTGATATCACCTGATATATGAGAATGTGATAACCTCTACAAAAATTCTATAATAACTTACTACACCCGAATTTATAAACAACACACCACACTGAAATACTGTATTTTATAGAGGCCATAAAACTGTATTACACAGATAGATAACAGCATATTACCATGCCAAACCTGTAACACATGCAATGATCTGCAAACGGTTCTCCAAAACTGATTCTCTGTGTACTGTATACAGCTATGACAGACCACCAAACATGCACCAAAAATGAAGAAAGAGAATGTCTCTTTAGCACAGTTGCAACCCCTGGATGAGACTGGCGGAGGGAGCCAAGGGGTTTCATCCTCTGGTTTTGAGATTCAAAGGATTTTGTCCTCAAATCAGCTACAAAACACTAATGCAGAAACACACCAGCAAAAAGTGAGAGACTTCTAATAGAAAAATGCCTCATTTTATAGCAGAAAGGAGGGACCAAATTCCATCACTTCCATAACTGACTGCATTCCCAGAATAGCCCTCATTTTAATACTCATGCATCATACTTGGAACAATGTTCGATGCCTCTGTAGAACTCTTGTATCAAGTTTTCTTTTAATTAGCAACAATATGAATAAGAACATTAAGCAGAATCTCATTATAAAGTGATAGGCCTAAGGATTTGTTCCCTTTCAGTAAATATACATTTGCTAGTAGCATAACCTTGGCTGCTATGAAAAGATATGGTCTGTAATGTCCCCTTTTTAGCATGCTCATGTTTGCGGATGGTTTAGCCTATAATTTTGACCCTCGTAGGCTAATGAGGATGGTTAGAGGGTCTTCTGAGGTTTGCATCATCTCCAGTGTTAAGTGATCATCAACTTTGGGCCTTTGTTTGGCGTTCACAAGGGTTCTAGTGCTATACTTACTACTTATAGTAAGTCAGGAGATAGATGAGAGGGACCCTTACTATTTTTATTAAGGCACTTGGTCGTATGGAGATTCATAGAGTTGATCCCCGTTTTAGGCGGTTTGATGAAATCTTAAATATTTAAGGAGATATTAAAGTTTAAATGGCTCAAGATAATATTTAATTATTAAAAAGGCCATATTATAATGTTATAATGTTATAACTTAACGTTATAACTTGAGGGTCAATTTATCATTAAAAGGGGGCCATATTATTATTAAATATTGGGTGCCAACTCCAAAGTATTTAATGAAATATTAAAAGGATGTGAGAAAATAACATTTAATGATATTAAATGTGCCTTTTTGAGAAATTCGACTTTCTCAAGAGGGTTTATATATTTCACTTTGGAGTCTTTGCCATTCATTCGATTGGGCATTGGTTTTGGTGAAAATTTGTCTGAGAGGAAGAAGCCAAGAGTTTCATTCTTCGTGCCATTGGAGGACGTTCACCCTTCAGTGTTGCAGCCATTTGAGGTGGTGAGATATCCACTGAATTTGGCCTTCAGAGGTTCCAGTTGTGCAAAAATCAGAGCATTTGATAAAGTGTTTCAGAGGCGAATCAAAGGGGTTTCAGTGCCAGAAGGAAGAGCAGATCACAAGCTGATAATTGGAGGAAGCTGGTACAAATTTCCATAGAGTGCAGCTGCTTTTTACAGAGTTCATTGCAGCAAGAAGGCAGCTTCATGGTTGGGCAATTTAGGTCAAAGAGGGCTCAAAAAATCATAAATAATTCAAGAGGGTGCGCCTAGCTATTTCTCAACCAGCCACAGCAGATTTGGAAGAAAGGATGCCTGAGTAAAGAGAATCGAATTTATCTTTGATGTACTTTTTGACTGCCTGTAAGAAAATAACAGCCATTCTCTCCAGGTATGATTGTAAATTGTTCATCTTTGCAATTGATTAATAAAGTCACATATTTGAAGTGCTGCAATCCTTCTAGTTTCTCATTATTCTGTATATTACATTTCCAGCCTTGTCTTTTATTTGCAAAAATTCAAAAAAATCAGAAAACCCTCATAAACACCCAAAAATTGCAAGGAGATAAAAATATAGGCAAGTCACTGAATCTAGGGCACAAAGTGTTCTTACATGGTCCATGATTTTACATTTAAGTTTAGATTAATTGGATTTCAATCACTTACAAGCAGCTCCACTGTGTTGTTGTTAACTTGATACTTGTACTCACCTATTAAGGAGGAAGTACCCACAGCAAGGGAGGGATTTTCAGATTTCTATTCATTGGGTGCTAGTTGCAGCAGTGGTTATATTTGAGTTTATCTAAATATGAGAGGATTATTCTCAGAAATTTTCAGCCATCATCTTTTACACCTTGTAATTTTACTGTCCCCAAGAGTGTTTGGAGTTCATGGAAAACTAGTTATAAGGAATTACATTTGGACTAAGAAAAGGATGGTCTTGGTGGCTTGATAAACCTGGAGTAATTCATTCTAATCATAAATTAAGAGGTTGTTAGCGTGTGTGCTAAGTTTTTTCATGAAAGATGTTAGTAAAGAGAGGTTTTACTTTTCACTCTTGGAGTATTGTCTGTAGCCAGAAAACATGTTATAGATTGTGACATGGCTGGGGTCAGTATCTAATAATCTATCATGGCTGGTACAATATCCAGGTCACCTCCCACACTAAAACTAAAAGCGAAACAAGAAACCTAAAAAGTTAAAAAATTAAGGGAAGAAAACTACTACCATTCATAGATAGAGTAAAAAATCCTCATTCCTCACTTGCTTTTGCTAATGTTCATTCTAATTAAGGGGTTGCCAATGCGTGCACCAAGTTTTGCAGGAAAGAGGTTAAAGAGAGGATTTACTTTTCATTCACGGGAGTATTGTCTGGAGCCAGAAAATATGTTATAGATCATGATATGGCTGGGATCAGTATCCATCATGGCTGGTAGAATATCCAGGTCATTGTCCCACATGAAAGCAAAACAAGAAAACTAAAAAGCTAAAAAATAAAAGGAATAAGCTATTATCTTCTATAAATAGAGGCAAAAATCCTCATTCCTCACACTTGCATTTTCTGCTTTTGCTAAGAAATTTCTGTTTTGAATTTTCTATGTTTTATGGTTTTTGTGCATCCAATTTTACATGTGTTATATCCTAGGTTCTCTAAAAATTTAAGATTATTGTGGTTACCATATGTGATACTGTACCTTTGTTGATATTCATATCCACTTTCATGCAGCTTTGCTATGAATAGAATTGAGACTTCCTGCTTCTGCTAAGTCTATTTTCCTTGTGCTGTGTAGAATGATCCTCAGTTCAGATTATGTAAGATATTAAAATGCAGTTGGCTCCAAGATTGAGCTAGTGTAAATCTTTCTTGCGAATTTCTCTTAAGAGGTTTCATTCCCATCACTGCTTGAACAAAGACTAAACTTAAGATGTGGCTCCATGATACTAAATATGGATTAAGAGATCTAGGCAATATGAAAGATAAAAGCTGCCTTCAAATCTTAGGTTGTGTAGCTTATGGCTCCATCTGACTATTTAAAGTCAGACTCAACTTACCTGGACTCACTGGTAATTGTGCACACACAGAGTAACCTGTATCTTCTAGGAATGGAAATGGTCTGACAATGCCACGTAATTTGCTGTCTCATTTTGATGGAGTGGAGTTATTTTGGGTAAGTAATGGAGTATCTAGCAGAAATGGAGGGGTTTTTACTGCTTTGGTAATCTTTCCCCTTGTTGAAATATCTTAACTTTGAAGAGGCAGATGCAGAGGTATATTTAATGAGAATTCTCCCAGTCTCTACATAAAAGAATTTTGACCCCCTCATTCAGAACTAGCTTTTCAGATATCAGCTACAATGGATTTTCAGCAAAGGTAGAGATTCCCATGATGCGGGTGAAAGGAGTTAGACATAGGCTTTTGATAATCATATGCGTTGTTAGAGGACTATTTGTAGAATTTTTCTGTCAGTTGATGTACAACTATGTAATTTATCTGTTTTAGAAGGAAATATAAGGTGTATGCTAGCAAAAACTGAAAAAGAATAAAAGCTTAAACTAGCCATGCTTTGAAAACCCTTAAGCAAAAGTACGTATCTGGAATAGTTCTTGCTGTAGAATCCTTTTGGGATATAAGCAAGAAATCAACAATGATTGTCATACCGTATATCTCTCTTCTTATTTGTTCATTTGTATCTAGAGTATGCTCACATAGTTTTGCTTGTGGTATGACCGTATGTGAGATCTTCGAACTTGAGGGAACCCCCCAGCTCCCTATTTCTTTTCTTGTTCAGCTTGCATTGTTTGGCTGGTGCAAAGTATCATTTCTTTTTCCTTTGGTGTGATAGCTTCTCCTTTCTTAGTGTTAATAGCCTTTTTTTTTTGTGTGATGTTCTTGTTTGCTCTTGCCTTCTTTGGTACACATAGTCTCTGTTGTTATGTAGGGTCCAGCTGCATACCTTTTGATGTTCTTAGCTGAAAATGCAGCCTTCTAAAACAATTACTGTTATTTGAAATTTTCTTGCCTGGATATAAATTGATTTGTTGGCTCACCTTTTTTTCAGTAAAACAGCAACATACTTTATTAAAGTTCTCTAAGGCTGAGAGAAAAATTAGCTCTATGGCATTTTGAAGAACTAGCAAACTGACAAAATAAACATTTTTCACCATTTCAGCGCTCTCTTCAAGTAGGAACCAGTGGATAGCATAGTTACCAGGAAACTCCATTATGCAAACATGGACCACATCTCTATACCTGTACCCAGAGTCACTGGTAGCTATATTTATATATAAATTATAATCTATGTTACGGATTAGCCCATATAGGCCCTGGTTTCAGTTCGGGTCGAATTCAGGTCCGTCCACCCGAATTGGCTGTGGGTCCGAAAATGGGCCTGTGGGTTTAGCCAGGTTGGACCCCTGATGTGGGTCCGGCCAGGGTTCAAAAATTTCGAACCGGGCAGAATTTCACCCTGGCGCGATTTTTAACACGTTTTTTGGTTTTTTTTTAATATTTTTTTTACTCTTTTTTTACTTTTAAATAGTTTTTTATTCTTTCTAACCCTAATACTTGCCTCTAAAACATGAAATAGGTAAAGTGATACTCATTTTACCAATTTGTGAATGAGAAAAAAGGATTTTTTTCCTCCATTGCTGAACTTTCTCTTTTGCTTGCACAAGCTGGAATAGACTTGAAGGCTGATCGTAGATTGTTCAAAGTTGATTGTTGTGCTATTCCTAAGCACTTGCAAGTGTCTATTCGTTGCTAAGAAGATCGTAGAGCAAGATTTCTTCAAAAGAGGTAGGTTTTTTGATTATTTTTTTTACATTTTTTTTCACAAGTGAACTTCAACTCTTTTGTTTTGCTTTTTAATTATTGTTTTGTTTTACTTTTCATTCTTCTAAATGTCTATAACACATGTTCAATTTTTTCATTTTTTTGAAATTAATTAAGTCTTTTAGTTTCAAATTCAATGAATCAATACCAAAATTTCAATATGTTGTGCCTTAGGTATTCACTATTCCGTATTACAATGGCAACTAGGTACCTCCTCAGGCTCAATCCAATCTCCTTTCAAAATAAACCCAGCCTCTCCCCTTTGGAAATATGTAGAAATGGTTCAGCAACTTCCAGGTGGTGGAGGATATGTTTGGATTTGTAGTCATTGCAATGTTCAATATTCGAGCTCATACAGTCGAGTAAAAGGGCACTTGTGCGGGATCCCTGAAACGGGCATCAAAAATTGTCCAGGTGAAAACAACGAAGGCATTCCAAAAGATATAGTGTTGAAATATATTGCTGAGCAAGAAAAGGCAGACCAAAAAACAACCAGTGGTAAAACAAGCCATCCTTTGAAGAAAGGATCTCGATCCATGAAACCCCCTACACCACCTTCTTATTTTCCACCTACAGAAAGCCATCCATTTATGGACATCCCTCAAGAGCAAACCATGCCCTCTTCAAATAAAAGATCTAAGGGACCGTTGGAAGCTTCATTTCAGAATGAGGCAAGAGAGATTGCTGATCAAGACATAGCAAGATGTGTCTATGCCAATGGATTGGCATTCAATGTTGTTCGTTCACCATATTGGCAAAAAATGGTGAAATCTATTAATGAGGCTCCAAAGGGGTATAAGGGCCCAGGTTTTGAGAAGGTGCGTTGCACCTTATTGGAGAAAGAGGTGAAACATGTAGCAGACTCTTTGAAGCCCATAAGGGATTCGTGGATCGAAACAGGGGTGACCATAGTTTCTGATGGATGGAAAGATGCAAGAAATCGCCCATTGATCAATGTTATTGCTGTGTCCCCTAAAGGGGCAATGTTTTTGAGAGCAGTGGATTGTGAAGGACAGGTGAAAGATGGTCCATTTATTGCTGACATCCTTTGCCAAGCTATTGAAGAAGTGGGCCATCAAAATGTTGTGCAAGTTGTAACCGACAATGCCAAAAATTGTAGGGCTGCTGGGTTATTGGTTGAGGAGAAGTATCCACACATTTTTTGGACACCTTGTGCTGTCCACTCCCTCAATCTAATGCTACAAAAAATTGGATCCAAAATTGAATGGATCAAACAGGTGTATGCCGAGGGTGAAGACATCCAAATGTTTGTCACCAACCACCATATGATGCAAGGAATATTTAGACAATTCTCTAAATTGGAGTTGTTGAAGGTAAGTTAATTCTCAATATTTTTAAATTTTTGAATTTTCTTTTAATTTTAATTTTTAAATTTTGATTTTGTATATTTAAATTATATTTTAATTTTAATTTTGATTTTCAAACAGGTTGCCGAGACCCATTTTGCCTCCAACACAATTGTGTTGAGACGACTTATAAAGGTTTGTGAGGCACTATGTGCCATGGTAATCAGCCCTAATTGGGTTGTATGGAGGCAATCTAGCAATGAAAGGGCAAATAGGATCAAGCAAAGGATCCTAGATGATGGTTGGTGGGATCGTGTTGAGTATCTCGTCAGTTTCACCGAGCCCATACTGAGCATGATCCGTTACACTGACTTGGATAGACCTTGTTTGGGCGAAGTATATGATGGTATTGACTCAATGATTGAGAAGATGAGATCCATCATCAATGCAAAAGAGGAAGATCCTGAAGAAAAATTCTTCAAAGAGCTACAGAAATCATGGTTGATAGATGGAACAAAATGACCACTCCCTTGCATCTTCTCGCTTTTGCATTGAGTCCCAAATATTATAGTCCTGAGATACTTTCTGCTTCATCAAGAGTTGCTCCATATAGGGATGGTGAAGTGGCCCAAGGGTACAAGGCAGCAATTCGTAGAATCTTCACTGATCGTGACCAACGTGATCGAGTGAGGGCTGAGTTTATGGCTTTTGCATGCTCTGGGAGTGTTGATCAGAATATGGATGCTCTTTGAGACAAGTGCAAGGTGGATGCTCATAGTTGGTGGTACTTCCATGGGCAAGAATACATGCACCTCCAACCTATTGCAATAAAAGTTTTATCCCAAGTAAGTTTTAATTTATATTTGTAATTTTAATTTTAATTAATTAATTTTTGTTTAGTTAAATTTTGTAACTCTTAACTATTTATTAATTTAATTTGGTCTTAATAGGTTGCTAGTTCATCCTCTTCTGAGAGGAATTGGAGCACATACTCCTTCATCCACTCAATAAAACGCAATAGGCTACATTCAAAAAAGGCTGAGGACTTGGTGTATGTGCATTCAAACTTGCGCCTCCTTACACACAAACATAGTTCTTACAAAGAAGGAGACACAAGGAGGTGGGATATTGAGCCAGAGCAGCTTGACTTGGATGCTTCCACAAGTCACTTAGCTGCACTTGATATTGATGATGACTATTAGCCTGAAGCAGCTACTACTGAGCATGAGAGCGGTAGTGTTAGTGCTAGTGGCAGTGCTTGTGCGAGTGCCACTAATGCTATTTGTGGTTCTACACAAAATGTAGCATCTAATGATGCTGATGATGCTGCTTTTTTTGATGACCCATATGATTCAGATTTATCAATGATCAATAATTAATAATTATTAATGGCTGATTGTAAACTTTAATTTATAATTCTATATCATGACATTTGACTTTTGAGTATAAAGTGGTGGTGTATTTTTGCTATGTTATTTGACTATTAATATGGTGGTGTATTCTGAACTTAAATACTGCTGCAAATATGTATATATTTTTGATTTTTATATGTTTTTGTATTACCGAACCCAAAACGAACCCAAACCCAATTTTTTTTTTTCCCGAACCGGCGAACTGGGTTCTCGAACCCGAACCGAACCAAACCCAAAACGAACCGATGCTTAGATTATAATACAACTGTATCCTTATCATTTACTTGTGTACTCTTATTTGATTGGCATTCTTGTGCCTGTGCAGTACCATACCCCCATCTCGAGGTAACATTGGTGGATAATTGAATAGCTCTTTTATGACATAGGCATTTCTTTCTCTCTCTTCTTTTTTTCTTCCTTATGTAATTTTGTAGTAACTCCATTGTGAAGAGAACCAGAGGCAAGTTTCCTCATTTTACATTTTTATCTTAGTAATAATTATTTTTCTAACTTTAGCTGGTTGATACTATATCTAGCTTATGAGTTTTTAATTTAATTAATTTATAATTTGTATGAGTTCATGATTTTTCTTTGGGTTAATTATTTTAAATCATCCTTAGGTTCTCTGTCATTATCTCTTTATGATCTCTGTGGTTAGGTAAATCTGGGATTTATTCTTCAGTAGTGTGGCATACTAAAGGAAAATTAGTGGTTACTTTTTTTGATATGGAAATTGAGGATTATGGGTCTGTCACCCTTTACATTAACACCAAAAAAACTATTACATTTGAACAATGGTTGCTTGAACTGACAAAACCCCATTCAGAGGCAGCCAAGAAGGATTAGAGACAGTGGTTGTAGAAACCATTAAATACAATAAAACACAGCCCAAAAATTTAAAAAAGGGCCAAACCCTAAGCTGCCAAAGTGTGACAAAACAACAAAAAATGATAAGAAACTACAGTCTGCACCACTTTGAATGTTTACTTTTAGTATAAATATAGAAAGGTTGCATGTTTGGAATGAACAGGTTTATTCTGTTAATAAAAATTGTAGTTTAGAAATTTATGGTGTATGCAGAAGTTTGACAACAAATAATGCCAGGAATTGTTACTGAAAGTAGAAAGCAAGAGAATGTAATGGGATCAATAAGGGGAAGGTATTCTATGAATCTAGACTTTATCTGCTTTGATAGATTGGAAAAAGAGTTGCATGGAAACTGATACAGCATTGGATGTAGATATGGCTAATTTTCAAGGCAAATTTTCCAGGTCCACTGATACACATACAGCTAGATACAATACTTCTAGAAATATACATATATTTAACTATTTATATATCTTAGAGTATAGAACATAACTTTAAAAATATATATTGATATTAATATATATATTTTAGTTTACAATATTTTGTTTTTTATATAATGTTTGTGTCTTTGGTGATATATATATGTGTGTGTGTGTGTGTGTACAGTTTTTTATTTTTTATTTTTAATATATTTTATTTATTATTACAAATTTTGAATGTTTTGCATAAACCATAAATTGGATGTATCCAAATGTATCAAATATGGCTCAAATATAGACTTATTTATGGATATGGTATCCATGCCATATCTAGGAGTATTGTATCCATATTGAGTATCCAGACTGGGGAGGAGAAGTATCTAGCAGCTCTAATTGCAAATTGTCCTATTTAGTATTGTTTCTTCATTGTAATTTGTAATACCAGCAATATTTGTTCTCTTTGGGCTGTCACCATTCTATAATTTTATTGCCTGTTAAGGTGAGGACTTCTTAGTTCTTCAAGCATTTATTTGATAATTCTTATGTAGTTTTTTCTGTGGTAGGTGTTCATTACACCGTTCCATCAGGAAATTTGGATTCAGGGACAAGGAATCCGTACACATATGTTTACCTACATCTCCTGGGGGTCTATGTAAAAGTACCATAGCCATATCCTTATTCATATACTCCTCTACCCTATTTTGAATTGAAGTTACATACCCACATCCCATGTCTCTTGGTGTCTGTGCTTTGAGTATCGACTGTGGTGTTAGTTTGAAACTTTTACTAGACGTAACATGTATGATATTAGAAGATAGCCTATTGACATGTTTCTTGTTGTAATCTGACTTCCTAAGGATAAGCTGTACACAAGCCTATTGCCATGTTTCTTGTCATAATCTGACTTCCTTAGCATAAGCTGTACACAGGATGTTGTGGTTGCGAAGTTGATAAAACATGATTGGCTAAGGGCTTTGCGGATGACAACATATGGATTTCTTCTGTATGGTCCAGGTTCACAGGCATGGTATGAGCTACTTGACAGGGCCTTTCCAGAGCAAACTTTGAGAAACCTTTCTGTCAAGGTTTGAGCTTCTCCTTAATTGTCGTTTACCTCATTATTGGAGTGCGTATTTGTTGTGGCCCAGAAATAGTATTGTTTCTGTTGGCTAATAACTCTTGTTTGTAATTATTAAATTGAAAATTTTCCAACTGTTTCCTGGACTTAGCA
>VDFB02184026.1:0-23813 GCA_007258455.2 Sequoia sempervirens
ATGGGAAAAACCATGGCGAGTGTTAGCTCACAATATAGTATAACCGGTTATAAGATATTACAAAATGGGGTGGCTCACTGCTAGGACTCACTATCCAACTACAAAGGTTCATTGCCTATAGAGTTACAATGATAAAATGGCTTATAGCCAAAATGAACTAACAAAGTACACTTAGTGAGTGTTGATTTAGTTCCAATGAAGCTTAGTAAACTGACTTGACACACTTCATCATATTTTCTCTTCTTCACATTCGCATTCACACTATGGTCCTCTCTCTTTTTCAGTCTTCAAAAACTGTCCAATATATATATCTGATCTCTCCATAAGCATCAATTAAGTCAACCTAATTAGATGCACTTCTTATTCATCAAAAATACCAACTGTCAGCTACAAGCTTTCACAAAATATTGCCAAAAGCAATTCAAATACCCAACATGCTACATCATGTTAGCACATACCTAAGATAGGTTGCACATATATCTGCAAAATAAAATTGATCCACCATTACATTGTTTATTCCTTAGGTCAGTGAACGATAGACCTAATAGAAAAATGCAACCAACAAAATAATGTTGATACACCATACAAACATCTGAATGCGTGAGATCTTGAGTGTACATGCTTACAACATCCATGCACCATTTCCAAAAATCACAAGCAACAATAATCAACAACAAACAACTACATACCAAAATACTGGTTCAGACACTGGACCAACATACCATAACAAATTCAGACATGATCTTGCAGTTGCAACTCATATATCATGGTGACATCAATGACAACATAAAACAACAAAATGGTATGATATTCTTGTTGGATTTTTTTGATTTGTGGTTTTCATTGATGTAAACAATATTGGAATTAATTTCTTTAAGGCTATATATGTTGAGGATATTGAGAAAATTGTAATAAAATAAGTTGTAGGTTGTCAGTGGTGCAGTGAAGTTCAATATGGTGGCTAGCTTAGTATACTGATGACAAGAGGTTGTGGATTAAAGGGTTTGTTGATAAGTATATCTAGTGTATCCACATGAAGTTTCAAATGTTCGCATGAAGATTTGATTGAGTTATAAGTATCTGTGTTTTGACAGTAGTTCTGTTGCTTCAGTTGGTGTTCCTGAAAGAAGATGATGTGATTCTAGTAACCTGAGTTGTTGTGGACGCTTTTGTGGTGATTCATGATGTTTGTGGATGTTTCTAAATCATGCTCTATTTGTGTTGTTGGTTTGCATTGATCGTTGTGTTCGCGATTGGTGTTTTTCTTCTATGAGTTCATGTTTTTCATGATCATGGCCGACAGGGTGATTGTTGCGTGTTGTGGATCTTCGAGGCATAATTGTTTAAGGTGTTTCGGTTTGAGGCATGTTGTTTTGAGTCCTTACTATGTTTTAGCTGACATTTTTTTATGCGCATTGATAATTCTTTATTAATTTGGGCCGACATGTAGTTGATGTTATCCTTAGTTGCGGATATATATAATCGATTGTTTATACAATTTGAAGGCATAGTGTGCAAAGTATGTTGTGTTCTATGTGCGAATAATGTTCTTATCTTTCGAAGGAAGAAGTAAAGTGTGAAGAAGAGTGAACAAATTTTTATGTGCTTAACCAAAACTATAATCAGGCATTAGTAGATGCTATTTTCTTAGTTCAAAATCTTATGGATGTAATTCGAATTTTTTTGTAAGACAGTGAGTCTTTTTTTGGGCAGTAAGCCTTTTGTATTTGAGTAGTGAGCTCTAGGAAGTGTGCCTGAATGCATGTGTATTCTCCATTTATAATACTTTTATACTTTTAACAGAGTATAATCTTGTGGATTAACCTCCACCATGGTTTTTCCCCTAATAGGGTTTCAACGTAAAAAATACTGGTGTTATGTGTGTTTTTAATGTGGTGATCGTTTATGCTTTCATGTTTATTTATCAGATCTGAGAATAAGTTTAATTTGTATAATTTCCATGACAAATGATTCACCCCCCTTCTCAGTTGTCTACCCTTGTGTTTCCAACAATTGTTATTAGAGTAGGTTCCTCGGAAGAAGTTTAATAGCTTGAGGTGATCTGGGATGGCAGCATATAAGAAGGATAGTCCAAGATTTGATGGAACTAATTATTCTATGTGGAAGACTCAAATGGAGTGTCATCTGAGATGCATTGGTGAACCTTACTGGAAAATTACAAAGAATAGGTATATCATCGCACATAATGGTCCTTCTATTGTAGGTGAGATTAAGGAATCCAAGTACAATATCAAGGCTAAGGAAGCATTGTTGAGTGCTCTGATTGATTTCGAGATGACAAATGTAATGGAGTTGAAGACTGCTTATGAGATCTAGAAAAAGTTGGAAAATTTGTATGAAGGTGATACCCATGTGAAGATTGCTAAGCTGCAAAGCCTGAAAGGGAAATATGAAATGTTAAAAAATGGGTGAAGATGAGAACATCACTTCTTTTATGCAGAGAGTGAATGAACTTGTGTGTAGTATTAGATGTGCTGGTGGAACATTGGAAGAATCATATATTGTTGCTAAAGTGCTTAGATCCTTGCCTGCTACATACAAACACAAAGCTACTGTTATTGAGGAGATCTGGGTTGTGAAAAATGTAACCAGAGACATGTTGATTGGTAAGCTTACTAATTTTTAGTTAAGTGAGTTTGGTGAATCTCTTCCTAAGACATAATTTGCATTCAAAGTTACTATCTCTGGAAAAGATAAGCAGAGATACGATTCGAGAGAAATTTCTTCTAGAAAAATATCCAAGTATGAGCAGGAAATGAGAGAGATTAAAGAAGAAGATAGAAAACTAGATGAGCTTGGAGCACTTATTGTCAAAAGGGAAGCCAAAGGAGAAGGTAAGTATAAAGGGAAATTTCCTCTTAAATTTTTTTCTTGCAATAAGATAGGTCATTTTGCCTCAAGGTGTCTAGAAAGAGTTCCTAAGCCAAGACCTAACAAGCCTAGATTCCAAAGAAAGTGTTATTATGCTACTGATGAAGGTGTGATAGATGATGAATCTGATAAAGGGAATTTAAGTGAGGACAAATGGGTGTTTATTGCTATCAAGGAAAATGATGCAATACATACTGAATCTGCTAGTTGCACAAATGTGGAGAAAGCTCTAGCTGCCAGAGTTGAAGAAAAAGATGAATGGGTGATTGACAGTGGATGCTCTCATCACATGACAAATGATAAAATTAAATTTGTGAGCTTTGAAATGTATGATGGTGGTGTTATAAGATTTGGTGATGACAAAGCTGGTGTAATCCGTGACAGGGAATCCATTTCTCTTGATGGTAAGCATAATACCAATGATCTATATGTGGAAGGTTTGGAGCATAATCTCTTAAGTGTTGGACAAATGGTTGACAAGGGATACAATATTCAATTCAAGAATGGAAAGTGTAGATTATTGGGGAGTTCCAGAAATGTGATTGCATCTGGTACAAAAACAAAAGGTAATATCTTTTACCTAAGTGCTACTGGTAAAAGTTGTCTGATTGGTCAAGTTGATGAAAGTTGGTTGTGGCATAGGAGAATGTGTCATGTAAACTTTGATAATATTATAAAGATAAGTTCTACTCAAGTAGTGAGAGATCTTCCTAAGTTGATAAAACCTACTAATGCTATATTCAAGGAATGTCAGTTAGGGAAGCAAACTATAATTTCATTCCAGAGAAAAAAACATTGTTGAAATGAAGTGTTGGAGCTTGTGCATATTGACTTGTGTGGTCCTTCTAGAGTCAAAATTTTACAAGGAGACAAGTATTTCATATTACTTATTGATGATTATTCTAGATTGATGTGGGTTACTTTCTTAAGGGAAAAATATGAAGCTCTAGAGAAATTCAAGATTTTTAAGGGTAGTGAATTCACTTCCAGTGAGTTTAATTATTTTTGTGAAGAGCATGGGATAAAGAGACAATTATCTGCCTCGTGGACCCCTCAACAAAATGGAGTTGTGGAAAGGAAGAATAGGACAATTCAATAAGTTGCTAGGACCATGAAGTTGGAAGGAAATGTTCTGCATATCTACTGGAGAGAAGCTGTGAGTAATGCCATTTACACTCTCAACCGGGTACATGTCAAAGGTGATATTGGTAAGACTCCTTATGAGCTATGGTATGGTCATAAGTCTGTTGTTAGATACTTCAAAATATTTGGGAGTAAATGCTATATCAAAAGAGATGAATATATGGGAAAGTTTGATGCTAGAAGTGAAGGAATCTTTCTTAGTTATTCTACTAAAGGTAAAGCCTACCGGTGCTACAACAAGAGATTGAGGAAAGTAATTGAAAGTGCTAATGTCAAGGTTGATGAAGACATAGTAAGATAATCTAGAACCCATGGATATGATTCAGACGATCAAAATGACAACTTAGATAAAGGAAAGAAAGTTCAGATCATTCCGGTGCATCGGGAAAATCAAGAGGAAGGAACTAGTGAAAGTGTAGAAGTGAGATCACAAGAACCTAAAGTTCAAGAACACACTAAGACTCCAACGTATGTAAGACTAAATCATTTAGAAGATCAGATTATTGGTGATAAGAATAAAGGTGTTCAAACTAGGAGAAGAATTATAGAAGAATATTGTTGGATCTCAAAGACTGAGCCTAATAGTGTCAATGAAGCATGCAAAGATGAACATTGGGTGGAAGCAATGAAAGGAGAACTATTGAAAATTGAGAAGAATGATACATGGATTCTTATTCCTAGACCTAAGGAAAAAAATTTAATTGGAACTAAATGGGTCTTTTGGAACAAACTGAATGAGCAAGGTGAAGTTGTTAGAAAAAAAGAAAGACTTGTGTGTAAAGTGTTTTGTCCCACTGAGTTTTCCTTCTCTACCTCATTATTGCATTTGTACATGGGTACCTGATCAGGCCTTGTTGCTGGGACCCATTCATGCTTTCTTGCATTCATCTTAGTTTTCATGTTAGAAACCAAGATCTGACATGCAAACCAAAAAACCTTCCATAGAAGAGAAAATCATAAAAAGCAAAGCTTTGCAAAAAGATGTGCAAAATATTATTCAGGAATTCATAATTACATGAGATGATTTGCTTTATAAAAGTAAAGTATGCATAACCCTAATCTTATCTTGAGTAACAAGATAGCTTAACAAGATAAGGATGAGAATAACTAACCTAGGAATTAAAATATTACCTAAGTAAAGTTATGCAAGTGTAATTAAATATTAATTACACTAACACCCCCCCATAAGTGCAACTTAGGGAGACTAAAAAAGAATGCACATAAAACTAAGATGAATGCAAGAAAGCATGAATGGGTCCTGACAACAAGGCTTGATCAGGTACCCATGTACAAATGCAATAATGAGGTAGAGAAAGAAAACCCAGTGGGACAAAACCCCCCTACAATGAGATGATTGTTGCAAAGAAACACTAGAAGAACATTGTGGAGTAACACTGGAATCGCAATCCAACAAGAAAGGAAAGATACTTTTGTCTACAAGAAACCAAAGCGGAATCATAATAATGCGACAACAAACTCGATGGCACAGAACACTGGAAAACTCACAAATTGGAACAACCCTAGAATTTGTGAAGCAACAATAGATGAAATGATGACAAAATCTGGAAACCGTGTATCTCGATGCTGATGTCAAACTGAGACTAAAAATATTCCATGGGAACAAGTACCATAAAGACTCTGGAACATTAACCATAAAAACATGGCCCTCAAACTAAGATGGATCTGAACCAATGCAGATTAATAACCATAAACTCCCAATCTGAAGTGTGAACCGATGTGAATCTGATATGTGTCAAGCTAAGACAAGATGTGGCCAAAAGAAACTAGGAAACCAGATACAACCCATGCTAGTTGCCATCAAAACAAGATGAATATGGAGATCAAAGTGCATGCACACTCTAATCAGATTATTATGCAAGAAACCCCCCTGATGGAACTTTATCTCAGTTCATTTATTACAATAACCCAACGATTGTAAAAGGAAAGAATGCTAAACATGCATAAAATAAAAATAAAAATAGACCTTAGATCTATGTAGAGGACTGGACCAGCTTTCCAACGCCGCAAGAATGGAAAAAAAGGATCACCGAGTCAAAAGATATGCCCTCTGAAGCAAAAAAACTTCATCTGAGTTCAAGGACCTGCAAAATAAATCTAGAAGAAAATCTAGTAAAAAAACCTTCACCAATGGATCGGTGTAGGAATCATCTTTCCAATGGTATCTCGTTTATGAAAAAAGGACACCGTACGCAAAAGTTACACCTGATTTTGTAAAAAGTGCTCTAAAAGGCCAATCTGGCCTCCAGGGCCCCTAGGGGGCTAAAAAAAATTCGGCCCCTGGTCCTGTGCGCGACCAGGGGCTTGCAGTTTGGGGGCTGGGGTGGAGCCCTTGGTCATCCATATGACCTGTAGGTGCTGGGAGGGGCCGGTCGAGGGCTGGGCGCATAGCGCCCGGTCCCCCATAAGACCGCGGCTTGGCCAGAGGGAGCTCGCGGGGGTTGGCACTGGCTCCTGGCGGCGGTGGGCGATGCTGTGGGGTTGCGCCGCCGGGCTGAGTGGCCCTCCGGTGGCCGCTCGGTGGCACAATTGGAGTGGCATAAAGCTTTACATGGGAGGCTTTTTAAAAAAAAAAAAAAAAAAATCAGCATTTTTAATTTTTTAATTTTTTTTTCAAAAAACATGCATTAGAATGCATGCTGGGGAGGCCGTATGGCCTCCTTGGTAAATTTTTTTTTTCCCCAGAATCAACTTTCACCAAAATTGATGAAACAAAAGGCGTTCTTAGGGTTTTTGGTCGCTGCAAACGCAATCCTTTGGGGACCCTTCAGGCTTCTTAGAATATTCATTACAATCTTTCTCGTGCTTTGTATTAGACTTCTCTTCTACTTTAAAATTATCATATAAATTTGTGGATGCATTGGTAGTGGGAATCTTTCCTTTCTCAAAACCCAAGCCAGATTTCTCTTTTGAAGAGGGATTTTGTGAGTTGATCAATTCATCAAGTATCTCAGAACCACCTTTCAGCTTCAATCCTTTTCCTATCTGCTCTCTAGCTTTTTCAAGGTCTTTTCTCAGAGAAACAGTTTCAGCCTCTAGTTTTTGAAATTATTTTAGTTTGTTCTTCAAATCCAATTTAGTCATCTCTTCAATTCTCTTTGAATCTTCTAGTTGTAGCTTAATGTACATACAATAATTATTTTAGATTCTTTAATCCTTAATTTGTATTTTTCATTCTATTTTCTTGCATCAATCAATTCTTCTAGCATAGAAACTAGTTCACCTTCCAAATCAACCTCACCTTCTTCTTCCTCTTCAGATTCATCACATTATTTAGTCTCTTTAGCCATAAATGCAACTTCACCCACTTCACAATCTTCACTTACAAAGGAGCAATCATCTGAAGAACTAATTTCTTTATCCACATAAAGACTTCTTTTTTTCATAGTTCCTCCTTTTATATTTGTAAACTTCTTGACTTTTGGATTTGTATCCTTTTTCCTTTTCATTCAATGGAAAATTTGAGGAATAATGTCCTACTTTGTACCACAATTAAAACATTTGAAAGAAAGCTTACCTTTGTATTTTCCAATTCCCTTCTTCAGATTTTTGAAAAAGAGCTTCACTTCTTCTTCATTTGAGCTAATGTCAGATTCTAAATCTTCTTTAATCTTCTTGGTTTTGGAGGTCTTGAATGCAATTTCACTTTTTGTTGATACAACATTCTCATTTCTCATTTCATATTCAATTAGGGACCCAAATAATTCATCTATAGAATACGTATCCATATTTTAAGTTTCTTCTATTGCAGAGACCTTAGAATCAAATCATTGCATGAGTGACCTCAAGACCTTTTTTACAATAACCTTGTCTTCAATAGTCTCACCCAAACCTTTGATTGCATTCACTACCTCATCTACTCTAAGCATGTATGGTGCAAAATTTTCTTCATCTTTCATCTTAAGAGTCTCAAACTTTTCTCTATGAATTTGCAACTTTGCTTGTTTCACTTTATCATCTCCCTCATAGATACTTTTCAATTTCTCCCATACTTCTTTTGCAGATTTACATTGCATAATTTTACAAATTTCTTATTAGTTAAACCACATAGAATAGCGTTTTTAGTTTTGGAATTTTTTTCACAGGATTTCTTGCTGGCTGCATCAATAGGAGTAGTTGTTGGTGCAGTATACCCATCTACAACTGACTACCATACATCAAATCCAAGAGAGGTTAAATAAGTTTCCATTTTGACTTTCCAAAAAGCATAATTTGTTCCATTGACAATGGAGCTTTGTTTGAATTAGATCCTTCTTTTCCAACCATAGTGTTCTTGAAACTAGATCTACCTAAAGTTGATTAAACTTTCTTCAAGGAACTAGGGCTCTGAAACCAATTGTTGAAAGAACACCAATACACTGAGAGGAGGGATGAATTAGTGTATACAATTTTTTAACACATTATAATAGTAGAAAATATTAAAGATGAAAAAATAGCACACACATAAGAAGACACCAAATATACGTAGAAAACCCTAGAATGGAAAAACCATGATGAGAAAGTTACTTGAGCCTACTTCTCAAATCCAACCTCAAAATCAAAGATATTACATATTTTTTATAAGTACCCACTTGGAGGTACATTGACACCCAGGACAATGTTTTGAGGCACCAACCTCTTGGTACACTGCACACTAAAGAAAATGTTTTGAGGGCATAACCTCTTACAACATTACAAGTTCCTGCGATGCAAAATATTGATTCTCCATTAACACAGAATGCACCTCTTTCTTCTGCCTCTTTTAAGCAACACACTCTCACCATTCACACTCCTCTTACTTAGCCATCGCCATGGTGTTTCAAATTTTCTCCTTGAAGCTTCTCCAACAAACCAGCATCCCTTGTGAAACAATCACCAATATCATTTAATGCACTTGTTATTTTTGGTGTAAAACAATCTAGGAGTTTGATCACAGTTAATGCTATAATCTTCGTGTATAATGCTTAATTGAAATGTAAAACAAAACATAAAACACTAAATGAAACCTTAAACTAAAGAAATTAAACTAAATTAAAAGCAAACAAAATCTTCTTCAGTGCCGTCCCATTTTTCTCTATCCACAGAGATTCTTTTGAAGCTTTTGGCTCTCAGATTGTGTAAGCTTCTCCAAATGGCTGCTGCAGAACGAGTATGCAAAGGAAAACTATTCTATATGTTGATGAAAGTGAAATTATTGATACGGATATGGACAGGGGCTGTGATTATGCACAGGGGCTGTGAGTGAGATGTATCATGATTCTACTGCTATTATGCTATGATTCTATGCTATTGCTATGAAAATGCTCTATGAATGCTAATGCTACTTGCAATTTGCCTATAATTTACTTGCTTAAAATTCTATATCTTTTGGAGCTCCCGGCAGCTGTATTTATAGATTTTTGCAGGCTTCATCCTTGCTGGCAAGAATCTATGGCTATGAATTGTCTGGTAAGTTTGAATGGTGAGAGATTGAGAGGTTGGAGAAGAAAATGGGGGAGGTTGAGAGGTTGGAGAGAAGAATGGAAGCTTGTCTTCAACCCACGGGAACAAACTTGCACAGGAACAGAGAAATTTAATTTTCTGTTTTGGCAGTTTGTTTTCGAGAGTTGAAAGATAAATCCCAAATTAAATAAATATTTAAATTTATTTAATTTCATTTGTCTTTTGATATTTGATTTTTGATTTTTAGAAAACTATAGAAAAGAATTAATTAAATATTTTGGAATATTTAATTGTGATATGAATTTGAAAGATTTTGAAATAGTAAAAGATTTAATTAATATTTTGAAATATTAAAAGATTTAATTAAATATTTTTGGAAATATTTAATTATGAATAGATTTTTTTAATTGAATTGGAGGAATTTTGAAATGATTTAAAAATGAATATTGGATTAGAGGAAATAATCAAATATTTTGAATATTTAATCACAAATGATATTTAGAAGAATTATAATATTTTAATCTTTATTTGAATAAAATATTCAAACTAAGATTATATGATAATTAATATAAATAAATTGTAACATTTATTTAATTAATTAAGAAATGAATATGAAAAGGTGATTAAATATCTAATCGAAATGAAATCATGAACAATATAAATAAATTATTTAAATTTATTTATACGTAGATAGAATCAAAAGATTTTAATTAAATATTAAAAATATTTAATTAATTACCAGACAATGTGATATGACCATTTTTAAGTGTATACATTTTGCCCCTCTTTGAAGTGATGTGTTTTACGCATTACTTCAAAGAATTTTGAAATTTTGCCCCAAATATTGATTTGAAACATTTAATAGATGTATGTGTATGCCCCCGCGAACGATGAATCGATATTTGAATTTTTGAATTTTGATGATTTTTAAGATATCGATTTGTCGTTTGAAACTTATGATATGAAGAAATTGCCCTGATAAGATATGAAATGAAAATTTGATAAAGAAATTGCCCCTGGTATGTGAAAATATGATAAAATGCCCCTAATTTTTCCATTATATAGGTTAAAAATGTCATTTTCCATGTCATTTTCAATTTTAACCTAGTAAAATTTGCAAATATTGAGCTCTGAGTGGATAATCATGGCACTTCCAGTTCACCTGCACCGTTTCGAGCGTATCCGACGTCATCAGCGGCCAGCGCACTACGGACCTCCGGTATGTGTCTCGCAAATTCCTGTCTTTCGAAAATTTTGTTTTGCGCACGTTTTTAATGTTTTAATTTAAAAACATTGAGTTTTAGCGCTCTTAAAGTGTATCGTAGCGCATGCAATAATTTTCGTAGCACGTTTAATATTGTAGCGCCCTTAAGGCGTATCGTAGCGCATTTGAAATTTTCCATAGCGCATACAATGTCGTAGCGCCCGTGAACTATTTCGTAGCGCATATGATATGTATTGTAGCGCGATTGATTTCTTAGCGCACTTGAAACCTATTACAGCGCTTTTGATATGTCTTGTAGCGCAAAATATTTCATAGCGCATATGATAAGTTTTGTAGCGCTCTTGATTGATTCTGTAGCGCAAAAGTTTCTTTAGCGCTGATAAGGAATTTTGTAGCGCCCACAATTAGTTCTGTAGCGCTTTTTGTTCCACATGATAAATTTGTTTCCCAAATTGTTGGAGAACAAATAGTAGCTGATAAATTTGTTTTTAAAGTTGTTAAAAACAAATAGGATAGATAAGTTTTCTCCTAAAGTTGTTAGAAAGAAACTTGATGTTGATTATTTGCGTTCCATGATGATGAAAAACAAATAATTTGATTGATTCATTGATACGTTAAGATGATTTGATATTGATGTTGTTTTGATGATGTATGTGAGCAGGAGAGACTAGGTGTCTTGCAGGTACGAGAGACTTTCCCGAGCACATGGTCATTGATTCCTCATTTATTACAGTCTGATAGAGATGTGATCGATGCTTGTGGTTTGACTTCATTACTTGATATGCCCGAGGTTCGCCTCAATAGGGCTCTATTGACAGCACTTGCAGAGAGGTGGCATAGCGACACCAACACCTTTCATTTACCGACCGGTGAGATTACAGTGACTCCCGAGGATGTATATCGCATCCTACGGATCCCAGTGATGGGAGAGATTGTTGTTTTTGACAGACGAGAGGCTGGGCTGGAGGTACTCTTGCTTTGAGACGGATATTCAGAGATGATCAGATTGCTGGGTACTTCATCCCATGGGGTGAGATTACAGATGCCTATCCACCACTACCAGCTGTACTTGCAGGATTCATTGGAGGTGTGTTGTGCCCCGACCATAGGTCGAAGGGGTTCGCGATCGGATGGGGTCGTGTCTTAGAGAGCATGGTGATGCAGGGCACACGATATGCATGGGGTACCTGTATGCTAGCCCACTTATATGACGAGCTACATCACATTGTATATGGTAGAGGCCGGAGTTTTGCTGTCGGATGTTCATTATTACAGATATGGGCATGGGAGCATTTTGCAGTGTTACGTCCATTGACTCGAGGAGAGCGACCAGCTGGTCGAGCATACAGATGGAGATATTCACATATTATTGCTCAGCCTAGACTGGGCAAACTAGTGTATTGGCAGCGGCTGTTAGATAGTTTGGATACAGTATGCTGGAGGCCATATTTGGATTGTGAGCCATGGCCAGAGGATGCGAGGGAGATGCCTTTTGTATGCACTTCCAGATTTTTGATTGGACGGACCACATGGATCTTGGAGAGATTTCTTGCTGGACGTGTATTGCTACAGTTTGGTCGGACTCAGGGTATGCCTGTTGGTTCAGCTATTTATGCACGGCGATAGGAAGAGCTTGCAGTGTGGGGCCCACGGATCTCTTATGATGCAGCTGTTGCAGAGTTCCTCAGTTTAGGTGCACAGATGTGGGACTACCAGGCGGATGTTCTGGATGCAGGGGCGACACCAGAGTATGTGCAGTATGTTCTACAGCATCCTCCTCCACGTATGTTTGATCTCGATGAGGCTGTTGCTCCTGTCATTGGACAGAGACGTCGATAGAGAGACTCAGAGTCAGGTGATGACGATTCAGAGGACAGTGAGGACGAGGAGGGTAGTGGAGATGATGACTCAGATGGAGATGATGGTGGTGATGGTAGGGGTGGCAGGAGAGACGGCAGGAGAGGTGGTAGGAGAGGTGGCAGAGGAGGTAGTGCAGGCAGAGGTGGACCATGGATGAGGCATACTGACCCATCTCCGTCAGTGGATCCGACAGTAGCGAGTTAGATATCTTCTTTGCAGAGCATAGTACAGAGCTTACATGCTCAGCTATCACAGGCACAGGCCTTGATTTCACAGTTGCAGGGTCAGGTGACTTCGATCACTGCCGAGAGAGATGTAGCTAGACAGCGGGGTGAGCAGGCCATTGCCTTAGCAGATAGTCTACAGAGAGTGGCAGGGAGCACTTTGCCAGGTGATATGATGAGAGAGGTTACGAGGGCTACTCGAGAGGCAGAGTTTTATCGCACCAGATATCATGATGCAGTCCTAGCTGAGCAGAGAGAGAGCTACACTCATTCACGATCTACTCATGGTCGCTCTCGTACTACCAGCAGGGGTGTGACACAGCCATTACCTCCTAGAGAGCCACCGAGGTCAGGCGGAGTAGGTCCATTAGGGGCAGGTGGTACAGGTCCATCAGGGGCAGGTGATACAGGTCCTAGGCCAGCTCCATCACAGGATAGCTCGGCCTAGTGCATTGTATATGATCTCTTTCATGACATTCTGTTGAGACATTTTGTATACACCGTTAGATGATCACATTTTTGATGATATTATATCATTTGTATTTTGACATCCTTGTACATTTTGACATTCATTTTGAGATATATGAAATGCAGAGATGATTTTACATGATATATATATATGATGTGTACTATATGATGGCTTCATGATTTATGATATTTATATACATGATTTTATGAGATGAATGAATGTATGATGTTTATGATAAATGTTTTTCTAATGCAATAATTTATGAAATGATGTTTATGATAAATGAATGAATGTATGATGTTTTGTGAATGTCAAAATATACTCAGTCATATTTGAGGAGATATAAATCTTTGATTTTTTTTTTTTTGCCAGCTTTTAGGAATCTATGAATGCAAGATGCAAATTCTAACATGAATGCAACCTATACTAACCATGCAGGACATTCATACAATATTGCCATTTGGAGAGTTTATACATGCTTTTTGTATCATCATAGAGCTTTGAAATGTTGAAAGTTAATACAAGCATCAAAGGGTATGTTAGCACCAGTGATGACCTGAGTATTGCTTTCATGATTTTTAATATAGCAAGTTAATACAAGCATCTAGGTATAATTGAACCAAGATGACCTGAGTATTGCTTGCATAAACAGACAAGAGTTAACCCTTTTCCCATGCAAATTCCGAAATGTCATCCATGATCCATAGTAGAGCATGTCTCGCGACCAATTTGCATAGTACTAATGAGTTTCCTCACAAACAGGAGACAAAGAAAAATCATACTCCTTCCTTGTTTTTCTAGTTCAGTACATCATCGAATTACTCCAGAGATATGATAGAAAATCAGACAACCATTCAAATCCTGTTTAAGGCATTTCAAACATTTATTCATATTAAGATCATCCAATTTGGTTACCATCCTTGATATTCTGCATGTCGATAGTTTGTTTGGATCATTTTGTTTCGATTTCAATTGACATGAATATGTTTGTGATTGATTTGATATGACGAGGTTGTGTTTTGTCAAACTGTTATTTGCCTGTTTTGGAATATTCTAAAAGCTCGTTGCCCCTCTCTTGTATGTTTCCGTGTTTTTCCCTTAATGTAAACACAACCTAAAGATAAAAGATATGTACAAATTTCATCAAGCCATGATGAAACCTAAAGATTCCCACTACATGGTATGGATAATGAAAGATATTTACAGATGATAGACGTGGATGAATGATGCCTAAAGTGAAAATAAGACATAAACTAATAAATGGAGGATCCCATTTCGATCACAAGTAGCGCTTGTTTGCCAAGTTTTCACCACTTGTTTTTATTGCACTTTTTCAAGATTTTTCTGATTTTTTTGATTTTTTCAGGACTTTTTATGATTTTTTTGATTTTTTTTCAGGACTTTTTATGATTTTTTTGATTTTTTCAGGATTTTTTTTGATTTTTTTGATTTTTTCAGGACTTTTAGACATAAAACTTCTTAAGGTGAATACTATTGGTTGGCTCTTCAAACAGGTCCCCCTCTGATGTGGATAACTGATATGCTCCAGAACCATATGCTGCTATAATAACAAATGGACCAAGCCAATTAGGTTCAAATTTGCCTTTCTTGTCTCTATCTTGCTGATTACGTGGATTTTCCCTCAAAACTAAGTCACCCACTTGAAATGCCCGTGGTTTAACTCTGTGGTTATAACTACGAGACATGACTTGTTGATAACCTTTCAAGTGATCAGCTGCATGTTGGCGTCTTTCATCTAACAGTTCGAGTTCTTGAAGGCGAGAAACTCGGTAGTCTTCATCACTTATCAATCCCTTAAGTGAAACCCTAAGCGAAGGTATTTCAACTTCCAATGGTAAGATTGTTTCTGCTCCATAGACTAAAGCATATGGTGTAGCTCCTGTTGGTGTGCGAATACTAGTTCTATATGCCCACAAAGCTTGGTTGAGTTGAACATGCCAATCACGTCCAGCATCATTTACTGTCTTCTTCAATATCTTCAAAATGGTTTTGTTAGAAGCTTCTGCTTGACCATTACCCTATGGATAATAAGGTGTAGAGTAC
The DNA here is from genome assembly GCA_007258455.2 of Sequoia sempervirens. Lineage (NCBI taxonomy): Eukaryota > Viridiplantae > Streptophyta > Pinopsida > Cupressales > Cupressaceae > Sequoia > Sequoia sempervirens. The sequence goes on from VDFB02184026.1 coordinate 15,317, forward strand.
CTGTGTTGGATATGAAATCTTTCACAAAGTTCATCAATATCCTGATTCTTAAAAGGTCTTCCATTATCAGTAACAATAGAATTAGGAATTCCATATCTACAAATAATGTAATTCAGGATAAATGAAGATATTTGTTTACCAGTCACTGTTGTTAGAGGAACAGCTTCAATCCATTTTGTAAAATACTCAGTAGCTGTGATGATAAACTTATGACCATTTGATGATGAAGGATGTATTTTTCCAACAAGATCTAATCCCCACTGAGAAAAGGGCCATGTTGAAATAAAAGGCTGCAATTCTTGTGCAGGTGCATGAATAAGATTCCCATAGATCTGGCATTTAGAACACTTCTTAACAAAAGTAAAAGAATCTTGCTCCATGGTAGGCCAATAGTATCCCATTCTGACAAGTTTCTTTGCTAAGGTCAAACCACTTGAGTGAGTTCCACAAATACCACCGTGAACCTCTTGTAAGGCTTTTTCAGATTCATCACGTTCAAGACATCTAAGGAGTGTACCATCAAGACCACGTCTATAAAGGATATTGGCAATTAAAGTATAACGGGATGATTGACGAATAAAATTCCGTTTTTGGTTTCGGGATAAATCTGAAGGCAAGATGTTATCTTTCAAATAGGTATATGTTTTGCCATATAAGGGTGAATCTGAACCAGTCAAATGACATATAACTTGGGTTTCAGGATTATCATATGCAGGAGAAAACAATTGTTCCACCAATAATTCATACTTGGTTTGATCTTCTGATATTTATAATAAAGAAGCAATGGTAGCCATTGCATCTGCAGCTTTATTGTCAATTCTTGATATTTGTGAAAATTTGATTGACACAAAATATTTCTTATAATCATCCACCATGTTTTTGTATGGTAACAACTTATCATCTTTGGTTTGATAATCATCATTAATTTGATTAATGATAAGTTGTGAATCACCATAAACTTCCAGCTCTGTAATCTGCCATTCCAAAGCTATCTTTAATCCTATGAGTAATGCCTCATATTCTACTATGTTATTTGTGCAAGGAAACATCAACCGATATGATCGTGAGATGGTATGTCCTTCAGGTGTAACAAAAAGAATCCCTGCCCCCGAGCCATATTGTGTATAAGATCCATCAAAGTATAATGCCCACGGTCTCTGAATTGTTGCTGTAAAGACATCTGCATTAGGAAACTCAATATGCATTGGATTGTCTTCTTGTAAAGGAGCTTCAGCTAACTGATCTGCAATGACCTGTCCTTTAATCGCTTTTCGATCTATATAGTGAATATCAAACTCACTTAAGATCATTACCCATTTTGCAAGTCTTCCTGTTAAAGTGGCTCTACTTAATAGGTATTTCAATGGATCTATCTTTGTTATCAGCTTAACTGTATGAGTCAACATATAATGTCACCACTTTTGAGAAGCAAACACTACTGCAAGACAAGCTTTTTCAATGAAACTGTAATTTAACTCATGTCTTGTTAAGGTTCTACTGATATAATATATAGCCCTTTCTTTACCTGTAGAGTCTTCTTGTGCTAGCAATGCACCCAAAGATACTTCTGTTGCTGAAATATAGAGTATAAGCGGCTCTCCTGGAATAGGTGGAATTAGAACTGGTGGATGTGTAAGATATTGCTTAATCTGATTGAATGCTGCTTCACATTTGTCATCCCATTTAAATGGAACATTTTTATGCAATAAATGTGTGAATGGAAGCTTTTGTCTACTAGTTGAGCTATAAACCTTCTGATGGACTGTAATCTTCCTTGCAAGGATCTTAATTGACTGATATTTCGTGGTGGAGGCATGTCCATTATAGCTTGTACCTTTTCTGGATCAACTTCTATACCCTTTTCTGAAACAATGTACCCTAGGAGTTTTCCAGATGTAACACCGAAGACACATTTCTTTGGATTCAGTCGAACATTGAATTTTTCCATTATGACAAAGATTTTTGACAATATTTCTAGGTGTTCATCTCGTGTATGAGATTTAGCAAGTAAATCGTCAACATAATCTTCCATGAATGTATGCATCATATCATGAAAAATAGTTGTCATTGCTCTTTGATAAGTAGCTCCAGCATTCTTTAACCCGAATGGCATGACATTCCAGCAATAAGTACCCCAAGGACATGTGAACGCTGTTTTATCTTGATCTTCTGGTGCAATTTTTATCTGGTTGTATCCTGAGAATCCATCCATTAATGAATACATTGCATGTCCAGCAGTTAAGTCAACAATCAAATCTATGTTAGGTAAAGGAAAATCATCTTTAGGGCATGCTTTATTTAAATCCCTAAAATCCGTACAAACTCTGATCCTTCCATCTGGCTTTGAAACAGGTACAATGTTTGAAATCCATTCTGCATAGTCAATAGTTCGAATGAATCCAACATCTAAAAGCTTCTTTAATTCTTCCTTGACCAATAATGCAACATGTGGATGCATCTTTCTGAGCTTTTGCTTTACAGGTTTTATCCCAGGTTTGATAGATAAATGATGCATTATCAAATTAGGATCTAACCCTGGCATATCAGCATATGACCAAGCAAAATTAATTTGATTATCCTTCAAGAATTGCATGAATTTCTGGACTTCTTCAACTGTTAATGATGCTGCAATTTGCAAAACTTTTGGCTGCTCTGGTGTACTTATGTTGATTGATTCTGTTGGTTCAATCAAAATAGAAGATCTTTCATGATAATACTTGGGAAGAGTGTCAATTTCTCATCCTTCAATGCCTCAGAAAGGTTTTCACTGTCAGATTCGCTCTTTATTTTTCTTTTGTTTTGATCTTCTATTTTGATTAAAGCACATGCGGCTTTGCATATCATGGATCCACGGACGACCCAAAAGTATGTTATAAGACAAATCTCGATCTAGAACCTGACAAAAAGTATTCTTCACAACAGGTCCCACTCTGATAGGTAGCAATATTAATCCCTTAGAAGCTCTTTCTTCATCATCATATGCCTTAATGGTTATCTTCCTTCGTGAATCAATTTCATTTTCTGAAATTCCTAAGGCATTTATCAATTTTAAGGTACAAATATTCAAACCGGCTCCTCCATCTATTAAGACACGTCTAATTCGATGTTTATGGATCATGACTTCAAGATATAGCGAGGAATTATGTGGATGTGTCATAGAAACATCATCTTTATCGGAAAATGAAAGACAAGTGGGGGAAGACAAATGTCCCACCATGGCTTGAAATCTATTTGCATCTAGATCAGTATCAACAGTTGTGTTCACAAGCGCTTCTTCTAAAATATTTTTGTGTATAGGGGATATTTTAAGAAGTTCAAGAATAGAAATTTGAGCTGATGTTTTTCTCAATTGATCAACCAGATTATATTGAGTTGGAGAAGAAATAGTTGTTTTAGACGAACTTCCTTTTAAAACAACCTTTGCTTGACCTCTTGTTGTTACATTAACCTGTTGATATTCTTGTTTTCCTTTAATTTTGATAACATTAATCCGATTATCATCTGTGTAAATATAGCGGATTATATTGTCTTCAACATTATGTATGCTTTTGGCTTTGGTATCCGATGTTTCCCCCTTTTGGTAGTTTGGCAAAGGATCTTTGAATGCTTGATGATCATCATTGGTATGATGTCCCTCAATTGTAATAGTACCATTGTCAATTAAATCTTGTACTAGATTTTTCAAAGCTTGACAATTGTTTGTTCTATGACCTTTACATCGATGATAATTGCAATAATACGAGTCATTCCATGATGGTGGTTTAACTCGTGGCTCATAATCTCTTTGTGGTGGTAAAGTGATAACCTTATTATCAAGAAGTTCCTTGAGAGCAGATTCAAGAGATTGACCCAAAGCAGTAAAAGTCTGTCGATTTGAAAAGAATGAAGGTCTAGACGGATTTGATATTTGGGTATTGCCAAGATTATTATTGAAATTACCACGATTTTGATTGGTCATGTTCTCTTGCTTGGAAATTTGTCCTTGTTGATTGTTGTTTCCTTGTTGTATTGTATTTCCTTGTGAATTGTTTCTTGGAACACTTGATAGATTGAAAACGGATGGCCTTGTTCGTAAATTATTTGCATCCACTATACCATCATTAACAACATTTTTGTTTCTATTCCAAAACCTTGTTTTATCGTTGTTTTGATTTGATGTACTTGGATTATCAAGTTTTATCACTCCCCTTTTAACCAAGGCCCCTTCAATAGTGATTGCATTTTCAATCAGTTTTTCAAAGTTATGAGGACAATGAAGGTTAAGCCTATAGCTTAATTCTGGATCAAGGCTATTGATAAAAATATCCATCTTTTCCTTTTCAGGAATAGGACGAGAATATCGTGCAAATAACCTTCTCCATCTTTGTAAAAATATAGTAAAGGGTTCTCCTACTTTTTGTTTCACTTTACAAAGATCAAGCATTGTTATTTGATGTTGAATATTGTAGGAGTATTGTGAGATAAATTGATTTATCAACTCCTCAAAAGTTTTAATAGGTGGAGTAATTTTTGAAATCCACTCCATGGATTGTACGCCTAAACTTCGTGGAAATAATCGCATCAAGTAAGTATCATCATAGGCGAATTCAAGACTCATGTTTCGGAAATCCCTAACATGGTCTATGGGATCAGTTTTTCCATTATACCTATCATACTTAGGAATTTCGCAATGTTTTGGAAATGGAATCATTTGAAGACTCCTATCAAATGGATAAGGAGATATGTCTTCCAAAACATATTTCTTTGTTGTACCTCCTTGCATTTCCTTTATTTTCCCTTGTAATTCTTTTATCTGTTGGTTAAGAGCACTAAAGTCATTAGGAGGATTTTCAGGATTTTGTTTAATCCCCTCTATGTCAAAGGTGTGAGGCAACTTAGCTCCTTGATTAGCTAATGTAAGAAAATATTTTTCTTTGTTACGTTCTAGGATTCTTTCCATAAGAGTATGGAATTGAGGATCTTGTTCTGCTTCTTGAAGCTTTTCTTCCGTTATCTCATCAAGATTAAATGTTTCCTCTTCTTTTTCATTTCGATCACCCATTTTACTAGTTGTAGTTTCTCCCTCGTCTTTTTCCATTTGTTTTTGAGATCTTGTGAAGACAGGCATAGATTTGTATCAAAATTTTACTCGCTTTTGATCAAAAGAGTTAAATAGTGCAATTGATGTGGTATGTATGAAGGTCAAGATAGAATGAAAATTCTATGACTTATACAAAATTTTCTAATCTTGTAGCTTGTGTTGTTCCCTAAGTGAAAGGATGAAAATCCTGTTGGTGGGAATATAAGCAAAAGATCTAGAAAAGGATGGTTGTTGCACTTTATGAAGTTTTGATCATGGCTTTGTAAAAAGATGGATTTTGTGATAGATGCCTAATATATTCTAAGTTCTCTATTGTAATATTTGATTTGGACGAGTAGAGTATTCGATTGCTGGTTGGGGAATATAACTAAAACGGATGCGTTGACTATGGTTATGCCTTTGAGAAAGGGCTCTTCTTTGAAAATAAGCTTGTGAATACAAGGGCTCTATGGCATAATCATCTGAAAGACCTCTAACACAATCATGATACCTATGAAGAAAAGTTCTATATTTAAGTAAAACTTTTCGACTTTGATATAAGAATTTTTGTTTCTTCAATAATTTTTTGTGGTTGAGAGGTTTCTTTGGCTTTTTAATCCTTTTGGAAACGGATTTCTTTACAAACTTTGTAGATTTCCAATCTCGTAACATGAGATTGATCAATATGATAATGAGTGTTTTGGATGATCTTTCTCTAAATTAATGTAATGAAAATACATCAAACAAGTTAAAAACGTTTGTTTTAAGTCCTATTCTAAACATCAAGTGTGTAACCGAAATGTTTTTCAAAAATTGTTTTAACAGGTTTTACACATGACAAGCACTTCAAAAGACTCACTCTTAGTTCTCAAGTAGGTCATCATAGCAATCAACAGCCCACATCTTAAAACTGCGTCGACTCACACAGCCGTGTCACCCCCGAAAGGGCGCCCGTGTTTTTGTCTTTTCCAGGTGCGTACTCAGAGTGACGGAAGTGGATACCGGATCCCCTGAGCAAACAATCCTTGGCAGTTATATGGTGAGTATCTTGGGGGTAGATTCTTCCCTCCCCTGCACTGTGATTGAGATGATGTTTGGATACTGACTCGGTTAGTTACTACACTAGGTTCGTAGTAAGGATTTCCGTTCGGTGCGGCAAATGATAAACTCCCTCGAGAGACCTCCCTACCTTTAGAACAAAGGCTTTGGGGATGGTTATCATGCACACTACCGTCAAAAGAGGGTTTCCCCAATTTTGCTTTAAATTTTATAGTGGGGTGGAATAGCCTGGCTTTGGCTTGAACCCACTTGAGTCGTTCCTCTTGGGTGAGTACTTTTTCCCACAAGAGCAGGCTCTCTACAAGGTTTTAATAAAGCAGTAAATTGCATAAAAGAAAATTGATGAGTTTGGCATTTTGATCACCCAGTTAAGGGGAGAGCATAGGCCTATCACCGAGAACAAAGCAAACAAGGGTTCAATTATTAAGCACTAAAATAAAAAATTTCTAACTAAGTGAAGATGTTGCTTCACATAACAAGAAAATTCAATTTTAAACCCAAATTGAAAGATAAAGTATCTATCCTAGGATTGGTTAATTTTATCCTTTAGATGACTACCCTAGGATTGCTTTGTTTTATCCTTTAGATGACTACCCTAGGATTGCTTTGTTTTATCCTTAAATGACTACCCTAGGATTGGTAAATTTTATGCTTAAAATTATTAACTGTCCGCGGCTGCGTCGGAATCAGTTAAATTAAATTACAGTTACAGATTACAGATTACAGTCCTTTAAAAATTTGCGCTGCAAAATAAATTACAGGTGCTGAAATAAACGTTACAGGCGCTAAAACAGACTTCACGGGCGCTGAAACAGACTTTACGGGCGCTAAAACAGACATTACGGGCGCTGAAAGAAACTTCACGGGCGCTAAAACAGATTTCACGGGCGCTGAAAGAAACTTCACGGGCGCTGAAAGATTAGTCACGGGCGCTGAAAGATTAGTCATGGGCGCTGAAAGATTAGTCACGGGCGCTAAAATAGACTTCAAGGGCGCTGAAAGATTAGTCACGGGCGCTAAACTGGAAGTGTTCTTCCGAAAACGTGTCGTCTGCGCTATTCCGCTGTTTTTCCTGTAACCTGTCAAAAAAAACTTTAAACAAAACATTAAAAAGGGGCAAGTGCCCCACGGTGGGCGCCAAAAATGTGTATAATGTTTAATTGAAATGTAAAACAAAACACTAAAACACTAAATGAAACCTTTAAACTAAAGAAATTAAACTAAATTAAAAGCAAACAAAATCTTCTTCAGTGCCGTCCCATTTTTCTCTATCCACAGAGATTCTTTTGAAGCTTTTGGCTCTCAGATTGTGTAAGCTTCTCCAAATGGCTGCTGCAGAACGAGTATGCAAAGGAAAACTATTCTAGATGATGATGAAAGTGAAATTATTGATACGGATATGGACAGGGGCTGTGATTATGCACAAGGGCTGTGAGTGAGATGTATCATGATTCTACTGCTATTGCTATGATTCTATGCTATGAGAATGCTCTATGAATGCTAATGCTATGCAATTTTGCCTATAATTTACTTGCTTCTAAATTCTATATATTTTGGAGCTCCCGGCAGCTGTATTTATAGATTTTTTTGCAGGCTTCATCCCGGCTGGCAAGAATCTACGGCTATGAATTGTCTGGTAAGTTTGAATGGTGAGAGATTGAGAGGTTGAGAAGAAAATGGGGGAGGTTGAGAGGTTGGAGAGAAGAATGGAAGCTTGTCTTCAACCCACGGGAACAAGCCTGTACAGAAACAGAGAAATTTAATTTTCTGTTTTGGCAGTTTGTTTCCCGGGAGTTGAAGATAAATCCCAAATTAAATAAATAAAATTTATTTAATTTAATTTATTGCTTTTTGATATTTGATTTTTGATTTTTGAAAACTATAGAAGAATTAATTAAATATTTTGTAATATTTAATCATGATGTGACTTTAGAAGATTTTTGAAATATTTAGAAGAATTTAATTAAATATTTTTGGAAATATTTAATTATGAATAGATTTTTGAATTGAATTGGAGGAATTTTGAAATGATTTTAAAATGAATATTGGATTAGAGGAAATAATCAAATATTTTGGAATATTTAATTATAAATGATATTTAGAAGAATTATAATATTTTAATCTTTATTTGAATAAAATATTCAAACTAAGATTATATGATAATTAATATAAATAAATTGTAACATTTATTTAATTAATTAAGAAATGAATATGAAAAGGTGATTAAATATTTAATCGAAATGAAATCATGAACAATATAAATAAATTATTTAAATTTATTTATACGTAGATAGAATCAAAAGATTTTAATTAAATATTATTAAAAATATTTAATTAATTACCAGACAATGTGATATGACCATTTCTAAGTGTATACAC